>MINK01172866.1:17190-27944 GCA_001735545.1 Phormia regina
CCTCAAGCTAAAACAGGCTAAAATTACTGATTTTTTTAAATAATATAAGCAATATTTTTAATGTAATGAATTTATGAACATAATATTTATTTCTTTAATAAACATGCATTTTTATTTTTTTATATTCACAAAAAATGAATATATAAGATTTTCTTTATAAGCACATTGTGGCATATACAAATTTTGTTTATAATTCACTTTAGCGATGCAGTCATCCATTTGTGTGCAATTAAGGGTTGTGACTATAAGCGAAAAGTACTGTATGTGCAATGAGTAGAACATAATTTAGTGAGTGGATTTAGAAATCACTCAATAATTAGCTTTAAAGAATTTTATTATAAGAATGAATTGAAAAGTAAAGTAAATTCTTTAATCAAAAAATAAAAATAAAAGAATCTTGAAATGTAGAAAGTGCAAATAAGCCTCGTAGCAATCAAATTTTTCTTAATAAAACAAAAAAAAAAAAGTTATAGACTAGTGTCAATGGTGTTTTTTTATCGGGATAATACCGTATACAAAACGTTTAGATGTCCATGGAGTAATCGTTGAAGGAATATTCGATGACTTTACAGGCGCCGAAGAGCGCTGGCAAAAATTACTTGAATCATCAGAAAGGAGAAGAATGTCTGAAAGACCCAGAAATCCAATTCTGGTCCCAAGCCGTGTAGGAAAGCAAAATCAAATAAGTTGTCAATCCATTTGTTACAACGCTAAAAGGAATCAGAGTGACTTCATAAGAGCCGCATGAAGCGATAGATCGAATGTATTGAAGTGCGAGCTACACATACATAGTAGAACATCGATAGACACTTGATTCAGCATTAAGGAAGCATATAACAAGAATCCCCAAATGTTATTCTAAGTAAACTCACAAGATCTACACAGACGGACAAAATAAGAAGATTCGCAGATAAATAGAACAATTGATACTGGAATGAATGAAATTTCAAATAAGCACTCTAGGAGAAGACAACAGAAAACGTAATGCGAACGAATGCAGTTTTAGTCATTCAACACTTTCAAAAACGATTGAAACAATGACATTGTTAGACTTAGAAGCAGAGCAGCGGTGAAAGAAGTTTTAAGCGAAGCTATCGAAATAATAGCAATAGAAGCTTCCAATGGCAGAACAGTCATGTTCCAATCTCTTACACAAGAAATTTTTAGGAATTCACATAATAATAACAGAAACAATTTTAAAACTATAATTGTTCCCAATTTATTAAATAATATAATGGGAAAGAACACTAATAATAACCAGATTCAATCAACAACCAAAAATATGAAAACGGTTTAGCAATAACAATAAAATAATTATAGAAGAAATGAGAACAATAAGAAACAGAAACTCATAAAACAATAAAGAAAAAAGAATAACTGTCGTAATATCGATAACTATGCGTAATAAGAATAGTTATCGTAATAATACACGTATGAGGACGAAGTGCATATCATGGTACAAGATCCGGAAACATACACAACAGAGAATTCCGGAGCAGAGCGAATAATTCAACAAAGTATTTGCATTTCATCTGATTAAGAAATTACGTGAGATTAAATGTGCTACAGCACACATCGTGATAACTTTCTAATTGACCCGGGAGCGATGTCTCTTTGTGCAAAGAGGACTTATTACCCAAAAATATGATGAAGATCCAGAATGATTACTGCTTGTTTAACGGGGAAACAGGAAGAAATAAGATGTTGGGGTTTTTTTCTCAGAATATCAATATAAATTGATGAAACAATCTCAAGCATAAGATCATATGGTAAAGTACAAAACTTTTCCATTTAATACTGACTGTATATAGACGAGATTTTTTGCTAAAATAATTGCACCTAGACTATGCAAACATTTATATTTACTATCAATCTTAAGAAGGACATTTTGACATTGCCAATAATAACACATTCAACATAACAAACAGTAAGAATTCCATCAGAAGGTGAAATTATAGTACATTTTCAATTAGACATTGAATGAAGATGGGGTAATATAAATGAGAGATTGCAGAAGGTGTGTTTTCTGAAGTGTCATAATTCTAAAATAGGAAATCAAACATATAAATTAATTGAATGTACAGAATAGAATCGTAATAATAGAGAATTTGAATGTGAAAACCACTTCACTAAGAAACTATGAAGTATTTAGAGCTGGCGATGTGAAGACTAAGCGTGACAGAGAGCGATTCAATAGAGTATTGATAAGAACTAAATATAGACAACATGATGACTGTGGGAAAAGGGAATTGTTGAAGGTGATTGAGAAATATCATCGATATTTCATTTTGGACGTAAAATTTTGACAACAAATAATTTCTATAATCAAACCATTTACTTGAATGATGCAAATCCGGTTTACAAAAGAACTACCGTTTACCACAGACGCATACAGAAGAGATTAACAACAAAGTAAAAGGGCTATTAAAACAAAAGATTCTAGAACCATTACACAGCCATACAATGCTCCACTATTGTTAGTTCCTAAAAAGGGACAAAACGATTTAAAGAAATGGAGATTAGTCGATATTTCAGGAGGTTAATGTTAAGTTTCCTTTAACAAGGCTAGACGATGTTTGGATAGACTGGGTAGAGCAAAATATTTTTCTACATTGGATATGAAAGTTCATTCTCAAATAGAGTTGACAGGAGAATCAAGACCTTTCACAGCTTTTTCAACTGCAATAAAATGGTCATGTACCAATACACCAGGTTTACCTTTTGATTAAAAATATCTCAAATAGTTTCCAGTAGAATGTTAACCATAGATTGTCGGGATTAGACTCTGAGCATTTTTGTATGTGGATGACATAATAGTTTTTGGATGTAGCTTTAAAAATCACAAAACAAACTTGATCTAGGTTTTCGACAGATTGTCAAATTATTAAAAACCCTAAAGCAAATGTTGTTTTGAAACGAAATTATATATTTGGGACATTGATAACATGAATGGTATCAAACCAGACCCGAGTAAGTATGTAGCAATTCGAATATCCATTCCCGAGAAATGCTGATTGATGTGAGAAGATTCGTAAGCATTTTGTACTATTATAGAAGGATTTATCAAAATTTTGCTGATATTGCATGTTGTTTAAAACAGATTGTTGAAAAAGGGTGAAAATTTCAAATGGTCAGGAATGCCAAATAGACATTCGAAACTTTAAGATACAATTAATCAGACACCAATTTTTACAGAATACCAAAATTATGACGAAATTTCGTTCTGACGCCAGACCATCGGCATTTTGCAACTGGGTGAGTTTTATCTCAAGGTACGATGGTGAGGATTTACAATATCTATGCAGTAGATCACACTAAATAACTGAAAGAAACAACCTGATTGAAAAAGAATTCTAGGAATTTATTGGGGGGGGTTATAAAAAATTTTTTCCGACCATATTTATATGAAGAAGATTTAATGGTTGTTCACTGAACACTGTTGTATAGTTATTTTCGCATAAAAGTCCTAGTTCAAACCTAACGAGAATGAGATTAGAACTTGTTGAGTATGATTTTGAAAATATTTTACAAAAAAGGTGGTGAATATACTAATGCAGATGATTATTCAGAATACAAATTGAATTCTGAGATGTTAAAAACATGGTAACCATCACAAAATGATGAGAGGCAAAGAAAACTTTAATTGGGTAAAAGAGGTATGAACAACCAAGCAAAAGGAAATAATTGTCATTTTGCGGATCTCATAACGGAGCCTCGATAATCTAATGATGTGGGCTGCACGGCTATAAATGATATTCAAGCGCGCAACAAACTAAAATTTGTACTAGAAAAAAGGCCATTAGAAAATAAAGAAAAATTGTATGAGTATATAATAGAGAATTACATAGATAAAAAAGAAACACGTGTTAGGTGTAGCGATAATCCAAGGCACTTAGGTATCTTATGGAAAGCTATATCTATTTTGAAAAATTTGAGGAATATGAAAGGATAAGAAGTTTGCAATCGAGAAGACGATGCAATTTTAAAATAATTCCCAGCGGATGAAATTTAAGACCAATATAATGAATATAACAAGAAATAAAGATACGTAAATAATAATGTTGTAGAACAAAACCTCAAAATATAATGCGATAGCAAAAAAAATAGAACTTAGTGAATTACAGCCATGATAGCCCCAGGAGGTCATTTGTTGGAGAAAGACCTAATAAAATTAAAACAGAATATATGTGGAAGGGTATGAAGAAAACATTTTAAAAACTATGGTCTCTAACTGCAACTTGTGTAAATGACAAACAAATTAGACATACCAAAAAACATAAAAATAACTGATAGGACACCGAAAATAGTTTACACCATAACCGATATCCGTAATACTACAGTAATAGATACAGTTGGTCCATTGCGTCCAACAAATAACCAGAGATACATACTGCATTGTTAGTATGCGAATTGACAAAATATATAATTGCTTGTCGAATGGAGACTAAAGAAGCTAAGTCAAAGGTAGAAAGGCATTGGTGTGAAATGTAATACTCGATATATGGATTGTTCAGAATAACTTAAATCGGACAGAGGAACAGAATTCCACAATGATGAACTGATAGGAGAGATATGCACAAACGTTGAAATGAAACGATTTTCACTACACACTGGGATTGTTGAAGAAATCACAGGAGCTTAACGAATACTTTTTGTCTTTTGTAGAGTATGATAATCTGGGAACATGAATACCTTACTAATATTTGCATACAAAATTAAAACAAGGCCCTTCCCCCCCTTCCCACGTGGATACTGATACTTTTGAGCTGGTTTTTGGAAGTACAATTTACTCGGGGATGAATCATGAATCATCCAAATGTTTTACATTTTTTGAAAATTATGCAATGAACTTAAGACAACTTAAGAACCACTCAAAAACAAAAATATATGAATGATTATAAAAAAAACCAAAAATTTATGTCAACATTTAAAAATTAAGTAAACAAAATTTTGTGGCACAATATACATGAATATTAAATTTCAACAGACTTTATTATTATAAAAAAAATTCTGCGGTCTTTGTATAAACAAATATTGAATATTTTTTCTAAATAGTGAGGGTGTAGTGTGTACGTATATTGTTGGCACTAAAACCTCTTATATGCCACACACTCAACTATTAATGCATTCTTTTGTAAGTGGTCTTTTACTTATCGCAGTTTTTACTTTGGAGTTAATTGATTTGTTTTTGCTAACAGTAATTGCATAGTAAATTACAAAGTACTCGCANNATATATATATATATATATATATATATATATATATATATATATATATATATATATATATATATATATATTGTTTGTTCAATGTGCAAACAAGAAAAAGGATAGAGTAGATCTCAATATTTTAGACATAGTTTACATAGCTCTAATACGCACATATTTAAATTGGCAACTTCGCATGTATTCGATTATTTATTTCGTAGTAAAAATGCCTGTGTAATGATAACACAGAGTTACAAATTGAAAACAGTAAATACTAAGCATCTAATCACTTTTTGAATTAGCTCTAGTTCCCACGATAAATTTCGATTTGTAGAATGAAAGAAATTGCACCATACAATATCGTAATTTGGAAGTGCTCGCAAATCTAAAAAAATCAGCAATTTCTTGTATTTTGTTAGTGTAAAACTAGTGTACATAATGCAAAAATACTATGAACAGAAAGTGAGAGAATAAAGGAGAGTGGAAACGTAAAAATAAACAATTTGACAGTTCCGAGAGGTATGTCAATGAAAACAACGTAAAACAGCTGTTCTTACATGTAGACTTCCAATTTAACTTGTTCATATATTGAGTTATAACCAAAACATGTCAAATATTTTAATATTTGTTACAATTTTAAAATAAGAAGAAGAAGGTTATTCGTCGTCCAGACGACGCATATGATACCCTACCTTGCTTGTTGTACCAACTTGCGGGAGGAGCATTATGCGACCTTCACTTGTATTGAGTGGAAAATAAAAATACTATTGCAGAATTTACGTGGGTACTAGTATTCACATGTATATTATGCGAATTTTTGGGTGAATTTCCCGAAATGGGTCTTATATGTGAGTATGTTAAATTATGGACTGGCTTTCATGAATTTCTGACGGGCATGGGTAGGTGACTATCTAATCGTATTTCATATGCTCGCATAAATAATTAATATTAACATATTTGGTGGGATATGGGCGATGTTATGCATGTTAAGTGATTCGAGGAATTGATGGGACTATGGCCCAATTTAGTGGCCGATACTTTATGAAATTTGAGTGTTAAAACTATATTCCGGGAGAACATTTGTATGGGGGCTAGGTGAAATAATGGGCCTATCATGACCAAATTAAATAGGCTTCATCCTTGTGTCAAAAAAATCATATGTACCAAGTTTCATCAAATTATCTCAAAAATTGCGACCTGTACTTTGCGCACAAGCTTTACATGGACAGCCGTCCAGGCAGCCAGCCAACCAGACGGACGGACGGACATTGTTAAATCGACTCAAAAAGTGATTCTGAGTCGAACGGTATATTTTTAGGTGGGTGTAGGAAAATTTTTCTCTGAGTTACAATATTTGCACAAACACATAATACCCCAACCACCTTTGGTGGTGTAGGGTATAAAAATCGTACAAATTCTTTTAGATTCGTTTACCTCTCGCCCACAAAGTCAGAAGTGCGGAGTGGCAAATTGGTGTCAAATAAAACAAGACATATTTCAATAAAAGAATTGTTTAACTCAAATTATTGAATCTGAAGTCTGTGCGGCAGAATCAGTGTTTCCCTGTGTTATTTTATTTATTTTTTGCACTTGCTATTGTTTTATATTTTACTTTTATGAGTTTTATTATTAAAATCTCGCAAGATAATATGAGAATGGAACTAACGCATTTTTTTTTAATAAAAGTTATGATAAAAACATTTTCATAAAGTAGATTTAATGACTAAAGAGCGTTGTTTACTAAGAATCAAATTAAAAAAAATAGTATTTCAAAATTTATTCTATTTTTATTTCTATTTTATTGTTTAATGTTTCAAATACTAGGATTATTTTCTGTCCTTGATTCATATAAAAAGTAATAGGAGAAAATATAAATTAAAAAAATATATATTTATAGGTTTGGCCAATTACTAATGAAAGAGAATAATTTTGAACATGCTAAGCAATGTTTTAAAGATGCATATGACTGCTTTATACAAATTCATGGAGCTGTTAATGAAGATGCAGTAACGATCTTAAATAATTTAAGCGTAGCATGCACAAGTGTAAGTACTTTAAAAATTGTTTTATATGTATTTCATTTTTAAAATAATTTTTATATTTTACATTAATTTAGATGGGTCATTTTGAAGAAGCTAGAAGTTATATCTCGAAAGCTTTACATTTTGCTAGAAGTATAAACGATATATCTCAGGAGGGTATTTTACTTGCAAATTTGGGTTTAATTTATTTACGAGAAAATTTAATGGACGAAGCAAAAACTTGTTGTTCTCATGCATGGAAAATTGGAAAAACTCAGAATTATGAGTCTGTAATTGAGCAAGCAGACTATTGCCTTAATGAAATTAACAAACATAAGAAATAATTATTAGGATTATTGGCCCAAATATAATAGAAAAGACCTTTTTTTCAATTACAACAAATTCTTCCCTCCGCATACTTCACAATTTCAATAGAAGTTTTTCCACTGTTTCGAATGTCGAAAATAAGATTTTACATCGAAATTAGTATTATCTACTTATAATCCAAAAATAAGTTTTCACATTTTCAATTCAGAAGAAACAATATCAAAAATGTAAGTATGTTTTAAATTCTGAAAAATATTCAGGTATGTGATAAAAACCGATCGTTTTCAAAACGTATCGATTTGAAAAATTTTAATGAATTTCATGTGAAAAATAACAAATAACAAAATTATTTAATAAAATATAAAAGAAAGTGATAAAAATATAATTTCTTTTAAATCGATTCGTTTTCGAAATTGTTTTCCACCACATACCTTATTTACTTGGAATAAAGAAGGGTCAATTGAAATTAGAAAAAAATGTTTAGAATACTAAGAGCCATTATTATAATACCTACATATAATATATCAGATAGTTAAATGTAAGATAAACTAAAGTAAACAATAAAATAAACTTTATCTATTGTTGGTTATTACAACTTGGTTTTACAGTAAATGTTTAATTTTATTTATTTATTTCATTTGACATTAAGCCCTTGAGGCCAAATTTGCCACAATATTCATTGACAATACAAATTTTATTTTTAAACTTATAATTAACTTATCCTTTTAAAGTTATTTTCAGACGAAAATATTTAGTATTTATTTCAAATTAAGATTTTTCGACAGTAAAATATTACGTATTTTATCGTCATGTCAAAATATCCAATAGAAAATCCTAAAGTAATTCAGACGGTAACACATATTGTATACTATTTTTGTAAGTTCTTACCTTTATGAAATTCTTGATTTTATTGTTTTTAATTTTTGTTTATGAAAAATGTAACATGAAAATAAAAAGTTTTTGAACAATTACAAAAAAATTTAAAATACCTTTGGTATTTTCAAAAATATCATAAGTAATTTTTCATAATCAAACAATTTTTATCCAGACAAATCTTAATATTAAATATTATCGTCTAAAAATACCTTAATACGCACTAAACTATTATACTTTTAATACAAAATTATGTAAAATACTTAATATAATGCTAAATCCCCACAAAAATGCAAAGAAAAAATATATTAAAAAAAATTAAGTATTGAAAATAAAATTGAAAATTATGCCCATGGTTGGCATCAGAAAGGAAAGTCAGTATAGATGGTCGTTATTTGTCATGATTTTTCGAAAACTTCCACTGAATTCGAAAATCACCTTTCTTGATAAGGTATGACAGTATTCCAAAGTCGGGCTACTCTAACTACAAACGATCTTCCTTTTGTAAGTAATGAATGCGATGGAATTAATAGTAAATTCGTTCTAGAAGAGGTCCCAAATGAAAATTTATCAACTAAATAAGTTGGACAACTTGTTTTAATTATTTAATAAAACAATATCATTAATCGCAATGATATAAAATCATCAAAGTCACAGCCAAGTAAAGTTCTACAGAATGACGATACACAATCATGTAACTTCAGACCAAAAATAAATAACATGGCAAGATCAAAGCAAAAACTGATTACTTTCGACCACATAACGTAGATGTTCTTACCTTTTACGTTACAGTCAAAGTGACCGGTAACATCCAAATTTTAGTAAATGCAAATTTATAATAACGGTTCTAAATGCTTAAGTTTAATTTATTTGTCTAGTTACATAATCTCGAATCTATTGTAATCAATTTGGTTGTTTTCGGATTATTGAAATTAAAAAGAATAAAGCTTAAAATTGATATAAGTTATCAGATAGTTAAAGGTAAGATAAACTACAGTAAACAACAAAATGAACTTTATCTATTGTTGGTAATTATAACTTGGTCTTAAAGCAAATTTTATAATTTTGATAATACTAACGTAGATGTTCTCACCATTTGCCTTACAGTTAAAGTGAGCAGTAATATTCAAAATTTAGTTATTGGGAAGTTATAATAACGACCCTAAATGTTTACGTTTATTTGTCTAGTTGTTTCATCTCGAATCTATTGTAATTAATGCATTTCGTGTTTTCACCATTGGGTATTTTCGGAAGATATACTTTATTTTTAGAGTTAACCGCTAAAGTTTTGTAAAAATCTTCATTATTCCCATCTTGTATCATTAGGTCCATTCTTTTATGAATTTTTGAACAAATAATGTATTAATACACAACTCATAAAACTTTGTTTATTTAATTTTCTGAAAATTTTTTGGTAAATCTGTGTACAGAGGAGCGAAATCCCTTTTTGCGAGCTACATTAAAACATACCTAAAATTATGAAAGGAATGTCACTATATCACATTTGCCAAAGACCAACTTCTTACGATGATTGCGACTAGATGTCCATTTTCTGCTAGCGTTTAATAAATATTTTTCTGTAAATTTCAAAAATAGTTTTAAAAATCGCGAGAACATACACTTACTTGCACCTTATTCAGATAACAGTTTTAATACAATATCTGCCATTGCTCTTGTCATTCATTTGCAGAATAAATACCTGTAATAACACCGGGAGAATTTGCAATCTTGTGTATGGAATAATTGCTCAAAAATTGTACTTACTTAATTGTTATATAACACGATGACATCCGTATTTTAATATTATAGTTTACGATAAGCAGCTGTGTGTTATGCATCTACGGGAAACAAAATCTAAATGGTGCTTAAACATATTTTTCCATATATATTTTTTCTTTTTTTTCTGAATAAAAATTGCTTGTCAATCTAATATTATTTTTTCTTTATTTTTTTATTAAAATTTCTTCTAATGAAAACAATAACAAATAAAAAACCCAATTAAATTAATTAATGCAATAATTAAACTTTAAAATGAAAACAATAAATTTATTTATTGAGTGGTATCAATCAACAGATATTTTTTCTGTGTAATTAGAGTACAATTAACATAAGAAAAAGCTTTAGTAAAAGTTCTTTCCACTTATGAATTTAGAAAATATAAAGTGATGAAGTTACGTATTCCAATTATTCAGTAATGGATGCTGATGAATATCGTAGCGGATCAGAAAATGCATTCCATCCTGTATAGTATATCTAAAAGTACTTCTAAAATTTTTAATCAATTAGCCTTCAATAATGTGAACATATATATATATATATATATATA
>MINK01172867.1:0-10714 GCA_001735545.1 Phormia regina
AAAAATTCAGCGAAATAATTTGGTATATATTGAGGTTATATTTGTTTTTTTTTTTTTTGGGTTATACTTATGAAATTTCAATTTGAACATAGAGATCATTTAAAAAATGAAGTTTATCGAATTTGTTCTAATAGGAATATAGAATTTGGTACTTTTTACCAGTGTAAAAATTTGCTAATATATTCTAATATAATCTAAATTTCTTATGAATCCATAATGAATTTAAAAGTTTATTTTTTATTTAAAAATATAATTTTAAGGGATATCCTTTAGGTTCTTTTAGCTTTGGGGGAAAAATAGAGTAAAGAGAAAAGAACAGAAAACTTAGCTTCAGAAATAGCTGAATAAATGAAAATTTGGCATATATAAATAAATAAGATGTTTAAAAATTTGATTAAAAATACAATCATATTAAAATACATAATTAAATTACAACCACACGCATAGAAAAAATATGGTTCTAGTGATCATAAACCAATAGCAACATACTATGATTGTAATATATGATCACATGTAAAAATAAGTACAATTGTACGTAATCATTATTATGATTATATTTTGTTATTTATTAGTAAAGTTTTTAACCTTTCTCATAACTAGTTTATAACCTTTTCTTAAACAATTGCTTTTAATTTCATCATGTTTTTATTATCAGATAATCTCATGTTATCACATATGTATATAAACTAATTGCATCATATATATAATTCTATGTTTTCATATTTATATTCATTGGTACCACGATATGTAGTATATTTATCAGGAATGGAAAAGTTGATACTATAGTTCTTTCTTTGATACTATTTAACAATCACACATACCGAAGTACTCCCTCGAATAATTTGATACTCTCAAACGATCAGCTGAATATTTAACAATAAAAATAAAATTTTTTAATGAAAATACATTTTAGAGTTTTTAGATAAGAAACCTATATTTATTTTAAACTCTTTTGACTCGTATTTACAATTATTATGAAAGAAATTGCAATGAACCAAAGTTAAATCAAATGCTGGGACTTCAAGTTCCACAAAGATAGTACAAGTAGTTAGAACAATCAATAGGTTTATAGGTGTTGCTAAAGCTGTTGTCCAATTTTAGTACTGTGAGGATGAAAAAAGTACTATTTGAAATTTATTTTGATACCGATAAATATTTTCATTTTCCATCCCTGACATTCATCATACTGAATGTAAGCGAACTTTAAGTTTTATCTATATATTTGTTTATATTTAAACTAAATGAGAATTAATATACTTACCAACTGATACACAAGAATGTTTCTTCAAAAGGAAATCAATGGCCGTAGAATTAAACAAATTTGTATAATTAACTAAATAGTTTTAGAATTAATTTATTAGTTGTAGAATTAACTAAGAATATTAAAATACATACTATAACTCAGTCAAACTTATTAAGATTTTTATTGTGGATTTGGGTTCAATATTTGGTTATTATATGTGACTAAGATATTAATTCAATTTTTTATTATTATTTTTATTAAGAAATTTATTTTATTGGAGAAGAATAAAAATTAAGAATTCTTTTGAAAAAAATAATATTAATGCTCGATAAGAATTTCAATGATAAAAGATATTTTGAAAAAGTTTTAATATTTTCAGACTACGAAGTGTATATTTTAACCACTACAGTGGTTAAATAATCAAACAGAATCATAAACATTGCTATCCTATACACGGTACTATTCAAATCAATGAAAAACGGCTAAACATTTAATAGTTGTAGTGATCATGTTGTAACCATGTTTTTTTCTCTGCATGAAGGAACGTAGGGTATTAGCTATTATCATTATATATCGTTAACAGGACTTTTGTTCTTATAATAAATTTTTTGCTATTAAAATA
Organism: Phormia regina; assembly: GCA_001735545.1. Lineage (NCBI taxonomy): Eukaryota > Metazoa > Arthropoda > Insecta > Diptera > Calliphoridae > Phormia > Phormia regina. The sequence goes on from MINK01172867.1 coordinate 1,866, forward strand.
AATTACAAAATTTTTGGTAAATTGTTTATATTGACCTTTTTGATCACTACATAAATACATAAAAATAGTAGCAAAGGAACACCTACAAATATCGCTAACCATAGCAAGACAAGAATACTTAAAATTTACTCATAACCCCCTTCTTTCTTTAAAAAATCAGGCTTTACTTTACACATTTTTAAATTTTTATTTCCTAGAAACTTTAAGCGCAAAAATGTGAATTTTGAATTCCTTGCATCTAATTCAATTGCTTTTTGATTTTATACGTATCTGTTTAACAAACTTTTTTAATGTTAGTTTATTTTTCAAAATTCATCTTGCATTTCTAATTTGGATCCAATAAGCTGCTTATGTATATCCTGGCAGCGTGTATATTTTTTCCTTTTTTTTCTTCATTCCGTTTGATTACATCTTAGAAATCCTGCAACAAGTAGCTACTACTTTTTCAACATACTCTTGCCACCTTAACTATTACTTAGTTGAAGTAGATACAAGTACATCATTATTATCAGCATCTTAAACTTCTTCATCTTCTTTATTATCGTTTTCATCATTCGTGTTGATTACAGCACTTGTATTAGTTTGTAGTATTAGTATCAGTGTATATAGCCTTTTTTTCTATTTTATATCCTATACTCTGAAAAAATAAAAAACATTATTGATGATATGAGTTTTTTATTTCATTTTCTATCATGTTTAATGCATATTTTTTTTGTTAGATATACAGGTAGGGAAATAATAATTTTAGCAAATTATTTGTGCTTATTTTGTTAAAATTTCATAAGAAAAAGGAAAATTTTCAATTTAAATATTAAATATGGTATTTTAAACATACTCACGTATGTTGCTGTATGTATATATATGTGTGTGTGTGGAAAAATAGATGATAAATAAATTGACATTCTAGTAAATGTGTTTGATAAATTTAATATTTTATTATTTGACAATTTTTTTGCAAAATAAATACGTGTTTGTATTTAACAAATAAAAATACATACATATACACATATAAACAAAATACTTATATTTTAACACATATTAAATACTCATCTGAAAATAAAATACACTAAAATTTATTTTGTATTACTTTGGGAAAAAAAACCCTAAATGCTTTAATTTACTTTAAAAACAATATTATTTTTATCCTAAACAAAAAATAATAAAAATATAAATGGAAACCCAACAAAAGCTCAGACAAAACAAAACATCGAAAAAAAAAAAAACAAAAGTGTATAATATTACAAGCACTTTAAACAAACAAATCTTATTTAAATCTGTTTGCAAACGAAATCACTTTAAATGCAGCAATTTTAAAATTTTATAAATTATTCATGCCATAAAATGTATAAGAGATATAGAGCTTTAAGCCAACAGACAGACACACAAAGAGACAAATAAATACCACATATATGTAATAACAAATATATAGTTAAATTTGTTTACTTGTCATAACTTTAACACTCACTACTCAAATATTTATCATACTTTTCAATGAGAGTGTTTTTGTGTTCGTTTGATGTAAATACTTATATATATGGATGTAATTTTTTTGTTGAATATTATATATGTGTATGTATGTGTGCGTATAAATGTATCATCTCATCATTATTATATCCTTTGTCTGTATGTAATAACAACAAATTGTTATTATCTGTATTTATACTAGTACATGTGTAAAAAAATATACTACACATTACATACATATGTATGTGTATATAAATACAGACATTTACTTGTTATTACTTGTAATTATACGAGGGTTATTTTTTAAGTTAAACTAAATATATATTATTTTTTTTTTTTTGGTCTTTTTAGTTTCTAATTAAAAATATTTCATTTGGAAACAAGAAAAGTTTGTGTCATAGAGGCTCATATGCCATTAAAGTATCTTTTTTGAACACTGCATTAATCAACAACAAGTCAAGAAAAATCCTAGTTTCACAGTGATAATTTTGATCAGTGATACATCAAAAAAAGACAATAAGTTTCTCTATAAACACGAAAGGAAAGATTTGGCATACAAAAGTGATTCGGTTAACATATAAAAAAAATATAAAAATTTTAGTTGAGTTTATTTAGCAACCAAAAAAATACTTAATTCTACATTTGAAATCATAAAGATTTTCCATTTAAATAAATAATTATATTAATTTTTTTGATGAAATATTTGATCAACTTAACAAACATCCTTTGTAGCTACAATTATTCTGAGTATATGAATGTAAATTTAAAATATCATTGTTGTAACGTTGGTTGTTACTGTTATTTTAAATCACACATAAAAATAAATAATAACAATAGTGTCATATTTACAATCCAATGTTTGAATGATGTCATTGAAACATCAATCATAAAATATTCTACATATACACACACACACACAAACATGTTTAATAGGGTGGCCTTAAAATGAAAAGTATCTTTGTTTCCAAGTTTCCAAGAAAAATATCTTTGTTGAGAATCTACTTCATTCTAAGAGAAAGCTTCTAAAACATTATGCTTTCCTGAGCTCATGAAAAAAGATAATTTTTTAGAGTTTTTTCATATTTCTTCCATAGAAACCATATGAAAATTTGGTATCGCAAGAAAGCACTTTGAGGACATAACAAAAATTTAGGACCAGATCCAAATAAAAATTTAGAAATTTAAATTTTTTAAACACATAAATATTAAAAATAATAGCAGCAAAATAATGCATTATAATCCTCTAGGAATTATAACGAAATTGTGTTTTCCTTTTTCAATTTTCGATGTTGTTTGAATTTTAAAAAATCTAGCATCAAAAAATGCGCATTTTTATAAGCTTTTTTAAGATATATAACACCCTATACTTTTATTTTATTAGAATGAACTAAATTTTCATTTTAGCTGGGAACATCGATATCTTCTTTTATCTCCATACAAACGGAGGTATCCTAATATAAAGTTGATATATTTATATATAGTAAGTACTAACTGTATAATAATAAAAAAAAAACACACATATATTCATAAAAATAACAAAAAAACCGCGAAATATAAATTATTTTTACCACGAGTATAAAAATAATAATGCATTTATATTATTCTCTCAGTTTGAAGAGAAGTAAACATAATACAGCAACAAAACACATGGGTTCTTTAAGAATATTTTCTTATAAGAAAATACACATACCAACATATTTACATACAATACTCATAGATTTACGCTTAACACAGTTTGGAAATAAACTAAACCGAAGTATTATGATATGGGTTAGAAAGTACTTACAATATATAGTCGTAAACATATTCTTATATAAGAAAGTATGAGTATCCTTATAAATTTTGTAAAGTTTTTTTTTTTAACGTTTTAAGAAAAAAAGATCCATTTTTAAATTTGACAATGTCGTCTTTAACATAAAAATCCAAATGACATGTGAGTACATGTATTAATACGTAAACACATACAAGCTTACTTTAACTTACTGAAACACACACACACACTTACGTTCATGAAAACAAACAAGAAAAAAATAAAAGCAAATCAGACAATACAAAATACGTATGAATGAATGAGAGAATGACTGACTGATAGAATGAATAGTTGAAAAGTATACTTGTGTGCCTAACTGCCACTCGTAAATCGTCAAGTTTGTTTTATTCATTTTTTTTCTTTAGTTTTCAGTTTTTTTTTTGTTTTATTTTTCCTTGGATTTTTTTTTTATTTTAACGTTTCAAGGCATGTCTTTCAACTAGAAGAATCTTCTTCTGTTTTTTTAGGCCTCTTCATTTTTTTGTATATATTTTGTATTGAGAAGAACAGTATGAATGTCAGTTTACAAATAGTGATTGTGAGTTGTTACATAAAATACTACATGTTTTATAGACGTTTTTTATTTTTATGTTTTTCTTTTACTTTTTTTGGTTTCTTAAGATTGACAGTGATATTTTGGAGGAAGGTATTCGGGGCTTAAGATTAGAAAATTGTTATAGTTTGAGAGCATAATTTGTTGACCTTTAAAAATATCATACATTATATATTAATTTAGACTTAATATAATAAATTTAATATGTTTAAATATTAATTTTATAAATTTATGATAAATATCTTACAAAATGAGCAATGAAATAATATTATTATTCTCAATATTATTCATAGGCATTATGTACATATAAGTAATTGGGTTACTTTCCCATTTCATTGATATCGAGTAGAAAATTAATCGATTAACATTCTGATGAAAGTCTCTTAAATGTTGTGACTTGGACCAGCTAATGTTTTCATCATATACCCGTATAACTTATATTATAAATATTTTTTATTAAGATTGTATTTTCCAAAAATAATGTTAATTATTTTTTATTAAAATTAAAGAAAAAAATACCAAAAACTAAGAAAAATTGAATTTTTTAGCTTTATTCTTTGGGGCTAAATGCCTCTTTAGAACAGCCGCATTTCGTGTAGCCTTTTATGGAAACTCTCTATTTTTCCTAACTAAGTTGAACACAATAACCTTGTATTAGTATTAGGAGCGGAATTAAAGGGGCTCAAAGTTGGGTACCTCTGACATACAATTTTTAAATCGTTTTCCAAATTTTTGTTTCTCGTCCGAATTAAAATATTTTATAGATTATCGTAGGGACCAACTAGACCTAAAAAATATGCTTCATATCATATTTATCTCTTATAGTTTTTGAGTTATTTGCTTTTGAATTTTTAAGTACCTCAATTTAATGGCTTTAAATTAAGTTTTATTATTAAAAAGGAGGCTAAATTACCTCTTTTCGAACCTATTTTTAAGTCCATAATTTAGCTTATTTTCTCAAGTAAGCAGGATTTACTAGACAACTTTACAAAAACAGACACACTTTGTAAGCCCACAGCTATGGGAAACAGCCCGATATTTCGATAACTTAAATAAACACCACAGAAAACCCCTTGTGTGTTGTCGGTTTCACGTTATTACTATTTTTATTCTTTGATCAGTTTCGTTACTGTCTGCCAATACAACTTATAATGTTCCAAAACCAATATTTCTCGAATTTCATATCAACGAACATCCATTGCATTTATTCTCAGTGAATTAGAACCTATAATTTTTTATATAAAATTTGTTTGAGAAATATAACTTAATATCTCCATTAAATGGTAAGCGTTTTTAAGGAGTGCGATTCATTTTTGAGATTTTGTAGATAGTCCTTTCTGACAAAATCTTATTTGAAAAAAAGTCTTCCCATATCCTTTTTAAATCTTCAATATTTAGAGACACCTCTTCAATTCATATTATTCCACAACAATCCAATATCTTTTTCCACTGGTCTTCAGCTCGAGATAATTTACCACTCCAGAAGCGTTCATAAGTAGTTAAATAATGATAAATAATAATTTTTATGTTTTTTGCAAACATTCTTTATTGCAGGCAGAGAAAAAAAAACCATGATCCACCATGATTGCTACAGCCGGTTCACTTTGGGATTGGATCAATACCATGTTCATGATACCACAACTCATGATATTCCTTTTTATCATTTAATGATTACCCACAATGAAAATTAATATTGCTTCTCTGAATCATAAGCATGATTTGAACATTTTATATGATCATATATATGGAAAAGATCCAACATTTAGTTAATTCTACAATTAAAAAATTAATTCTAACAACCATTCAGTTAAGTTCACAATTTGTCCTTAATTCTATAACCATTAAGAACAACTATTTTAGTTCCAGCAGTTTGTTAATATATTTAATTCTCATTTAGTTCAGAATATAACAAATTATAAATTAATAAAATTCTTTATTTCTTATTCAGTAGATAATCGTCAGTAACTAAGAGAATATAAATCGTAACTTAAACATAACATAAGTAAATATATACAACATATAAATATTATCTTAACAACTCGCAGCATCATCAACTTAAAGTTTTGTCAAGGTTTTCTCGTGCATGCTTTACAACACAAAAAATTTTTGTATTGAAATTAATTTTAACTTTCCATCTCCAGTCTTTAACCTATTGGACTTCTACATACACCGTTCATTCAACTCTCGTGTTAGCATTACTTTCTTCAGCCAATAATACCCAAGTACTGAGCAGAACTTTTTCAATATGCTTTCAGTTCTCTAGGCTTCAAATATTTCATGTTGGAGGCTTTTTTTTTCTCCCCGTATTCATGTTTTTATCAAATGGTCGACATTCCTTCTGATACTATTAGCACATTTTGAATATCAGACATTTAATTCTTTGATCAATATTTGTGGAACCAATGTTTTTTTTGGAAATTGTTAATATTTATGCACGTATATCTTTTTTCGTCATATCAAATCAACATTAAAAACGTTATGAGAAGTAAAACGAGTGTATAAATTTTCGATCGCACTCCTTAGAAAAACAATAATAATGTTAAAAAAAGTTTGTCATGGGGTGATCGAAATCTAAAACTGTAAAAAGATTATCTGTCTTCCCCATCACCGAGTTAAAATTTCAATGATGGTTCTTACTCCTAGATATTGACATAGGAATCTTAAAAAAAAAACTCAATGAAAAATTACTCAATGAATGGAACACGTACTACACTTGTTTTTGTTTACAATGAAGTTTGTTTTATCTAACACTAATCTCTAGACTTAGATTTTGCCACCAAATCGACTTAGTTTTTTGAAAGCCTGAATCTATGGTTCTAACTATCTGGAATTTTCAAAAGAATTTTTGAAAAAGATCTAAAAATACTTTTTAATACTTGAAAATCTAAAAAGAATTCAAAAATTATTTATAAAGTGTGTTTACGAGAAAAAATGATTTTGATTAAAATAATTCGAATTCCATTAAATAGGTTCGCAAAAACTTATTGACTACAAATAAAGCGTTTAAAACAGTAAAGCATGCATAATATATTTTAAGTTATATCTAATAATAATCGATTATTCCGTTAAGTTTACTTATAACGAAATTCTTAGTTCTAATACTTTCATATCTAATGAGGGGACTCTATATGCTTAAAGAATTCTTTAGCCAGATCCCCCTTTTTTTTATTTGTCTTACAAACGTTGTAATATTTTCGTCTCTTGGTTTTTTACTTATGTGTGAAGATGTTTGTTGTTTATTGGATTTATATCACAGTCCTGTTATATAGCTGTTATCTATTTTGTTATCTTTTGTAAACAACCTTGATAAAGCGCTTTATAAAGGTATATTTATATAAAACAAACATTTATAATTTTTTATTGTTAATGNNTTTTTTTACACAACTTCTATTTCATTTTTGTTTCATTTGTAAGTGTTTTTTTTTTTTTTTTTTTTGTTTATTTTTTATTTCTGTCTTTTTGAATTCAATCTGATGTCTTTTGCCATAATATGAGAATATTTTTTATTTTAGAAAAATATTTGGTTTGTTTTTGCTTACTAGAGGAATTTTTTTATTATTAAGTTATAGTAAGAGCCCGTGGCCTATAACAATGTTATAAAACATATATTTAGTTCCTTTTTGGTTTTCCTTAAGCTTAACGAAAAATGTAAAAATGAATTTTGTCTTTAGATTTTTATTTTTCATTTTTTTTAGTTTTAGTTGTTATTATTATTGTTGTTATTATATGTGCGTTGAGTTGTGAAAACAATATATTAAAATATACGATTTTAATGCCACACAGTCAAAACTAGCCAACCCACCAAGCTTAATATTTAGCGATTCTTTTTACATTCTTTCTTTCTTTTTTTTTTCTTTTTGAGAGCCTTTGGCTTATATAGGAAACAGTAACATGGCCTTAAACTATTACACTGTTTAGAACATTTAGCTATGATGTCTTGTTTTAACCATTTTCGGAGGCAGCAGCATAAATAAATAGTTTTAAAAGCCAGTTTATATTTGTGCCTTAAACAATATTTTCTCCATTATTGTTATGGCCGGGTATTTACTGGAGGAAAAACTCTCATACACATTTCCATTACCATTCAAAAACATGGTGGGCAGTAAATAGTTAAAAAAAAAGGAGCACGTGGTTTGTATTGCTCTTACCCAAAGGGAGTTTGTGTGTGTGTAAGTGTGTTTATGTTTATATATATTTTGTAAGTCTGTGTTGAATGTACTGATGTGGAAATATTTAATCGGCTTCCGGGGATATTAGAATTTTTGGGTGGAAACCTATTTATGTCAAAAAATTACTCCAAATACTTGTTGGAGAAAAAAAAGAAATGCTTTAGTGCTGGCATAAAGAAAAATAGAAACAAATTACATTTTTAATGGGATTGGAGAAAAAGTAATTTCGTTTATTTCAAATACAAACATTATTAATGATTACTAAATTCAATAAGTTAATTTAAAACATCTCACTGAAATATGTTTAAAATTAGTTTTAATATCATGGACAGCAACAATTTTGAGGTTTGATTAATTACTTATTTATTAATTTATTTATGTATTAATTAATTTATTTATTTATTTATTTATTTATTTATTTATTTATTTATTTATTTATTTATTTATTTATTTATTTATTTATTTATTCCTTTAGATTTTTGAATACTTCTTGTTCCCCTATCCAATAGATAAAATAAATGGAAATTGTTTTAAGTCTTATTTTGTATATGAATTTATGTCTATATATTTGGGTGTTTTTCTTTATTAAGATAAATACAAAATATTTTTGATAAAATATTTTAAATTTATTATTTCCAAAAACAAAAATAAAAAAAAAAGAATTCTTTTGATTTTAGGCCAAAAAAATAAGACTCATTTTTCAAATTCTTATTCATAATCTGATAAACCTTTCATTGTGTATTGATGTCTTGATTTGCCAACAATAATTGAAACTTTTGGTTGAAAAGAGCAAAAATTGATTATTTTTAGGTAGCTACTCTTTATTTCTTTAGACAAAAAAAAAAAAAAAAAA
>MINK01172867.1:10787-25411 GCA_001735545.1 Phormia regina
AGTAAAAATAAAATTAGAAATTAGGTTGTAAAATTCGAGGTATGTAAAGGAGTAAAATAAACAATTCATAATTTATTTCAATATTTTCAAAATGTCTTAATAGATAGCGTCATAGATAGGTTTATGTTTTAATTATGATTTTATATTTTATATATCTGCATGATTTAGGCAGACAAAGGGAAAGATATAAAATTCTCTTAAATATCTGCTTCTAATTCAAAATGCTTAAAAGTATATAATTTGTTATATATAAAAAGTATATTTATTTATTTATTATTAATACTTATATTTTCTTTGTTCGCTAAAAAAACGTATAAAAAAAATAATATTTTTATACTTTTTATAGCGATTTCTCATGGCATTTTTAGCAATTTGTCGTAATTTTCTTCCTTTTATGTTTGTTAAAGCAACAGTAAAAAAAAAATATATTTTGAAACGAAAGGAAAGAAAACTTGTAATAAAAGTACAGGAAAAATAATAAGAACACATTTTATTTTCCGGACAATCGGTTTGAAAGCAACCGCAGCTAATTTAGCTAAAAGATCCTTAACAACAATTTTCGGGCCTTTTTTGATATCATCACGTAATATACACATATACAAATGAAAAAAAAAACACTTATATTCCTGCACACACACATACACACTCTTGCAAGCCACTAACAAATACAAAGTACCATCACAAGTACTTTAAAACACACTTGTTTTGTGTGTTACAAAAAAAATAAAAAAGTATAAAAGAAATTGTTTGTGTTAGTGTACATCCGTATCCTTTTTTTCTGTGAACATTGTGTTGTTAAAAAAAAAACAAATTTAAAAAAAGTAAAATAGAATAACTACGTGCTAATGGCAAAATAAGAAAGAGAAAAGTATAGTAAATGACATTTTCAACCCTACTCATGTTTAGAGTGCCGTTGATTTTTTTATTTCTCCTATTTTTCGGGTAAAGCTCATTTGTTTTGTGCTGCTGCTGCTACTGCTGCTCCATTTCCTCGTAATTCTTTTCCTTATTATTTCTATTCTATAGTTTTTGTGTGTGAACATTTCATAACCATTTCCGTTGAGGTCAACGTCACATACATATATATTTATATGTCTGTATGTGTATGTCAAACATTATTAGATGACCCACTCAACAGTGCAATTTTCAACGCTAATGGATGCTGAAAATTATTAATATTTCATAAGAAATACCCTACAGTGGTCATTACAGTTTCAGGAACTGAAAAAAGGAACTATGTAATTCGAAGCTCTCTATAACATTAATAAATGAAAGCATTTCCTGAAATCCATTTTAAGTTTTCAATATAAAATTTTAATGAAATAACACAATTATAACAAAAGAATATATAATTAGAAAGGTGTATATTCCTCAAATAAATGAGCGACTCAAATTATGTTTTTGCCAAAAGAAAAAATTGTTTTAATGGAGAAAAATCACCAAAATTGAGCAAAAAAATTTTTTGACTAGCATTTTTTAACAAATGTAAAAAAAGTTGATACTAACATCCAGATGATTTTATGCACTTTAGGCGATTAACGGAAGTGGACTAATATGGCATCTATGATAAATTATAGACCGATGCCATAATTCAAAAAATCTAGTGCAAATATTAATCCTTGTACTTCATTTCACGAAATTTCATTAAAATATTTTTATTTTATTGAAACATTATTTGGGGTGGTTTGTCATTTGTATGTGAAGAAATGGACTGATAACCACCAATTCCAACAGGCTTCTTCATGGTAACATAAAAGTACCACATGCCAAATTTCATTGAGTTATCTTTAAGAACCCAATCAGTACTTTGTGCACAAGTTTTACATGGGCAGCCAGACGGACATCGTTAGATCAATTTAAAAAGTGATTCTGATTCGATTGCTATATCTTAAGGTGGGTGTTGGATAAATGCTTCTATGCGTGACAATCATTAGCTCGGAAATCAAAACGGGCCACGTCCATTTTTGGATTCTGAGCTTACATTGCTGCTTAAACTACTTACCTAAAATTTTGTTGATGTTTCAACCTATATGGGAGGTGGGCAGATCATGCCCATTTTTAAACAAAAGGATGATATTTTCTGAACAATGTTGCGTGTTAGAAAATGTTATATTTGAAATAATTTTGTTTTTTTATACTTATAAGTTAGGGGTAACGTATTGCACCAAATATAATGTGATCGTAATGAAGAAAATAAGTAAAAAGTTTTCCTTTAAAATAGCTTTGTTTATGTTTCAACAATATAAAAAGATACCTCGAATGCTGATGAAGTGTGCAGCGACACCAAAATAAAGTATTTCGATCTACTATTGTCCAAATATAGTCCACAAACTTTGCTTTGGTACTGCCAAATAGAGACAACAAAGCAAATTTAAAACCTCTTCAAGTTTAAAATGAATAGTTCACTTATCATTCGTTTATTATCATCCTTAATTATATTTATATTATTTGTTACAAGTAAGTACTTTAATATTATTGTTCACAAATATTGACAAAGAAAAGAAAATTGTTGTATAATAAATTAAATACCCTACAGGGATTTAAGTATTTGAACAGAAAATTTAACACGTTTTAAAATGTGTTTTTAATAAAATGGTCATTTAAAGAATCCAAATTAGTTGACAATAAGGCACGATTTAGCTAAAAAAAAACTTTATACTTTTTAAACTAAACTAAACAAAACCAATAATAATAAGTTTTAAGAGTCTGTATAATGTAATATTTATATAATATTTTATCACGAAAAATTAAATCCTGGAAAAAAAGGTATTAAAAACAGCAGAACAACAGTGAGTATGATTATTATTAATTATTAACCATATAATAGTTGTCCAGTGATGCGTATGATTAATATTCACAAAATAATATATGAAATAAATTTATGGTCGCACACATGCACGACCTAGTATTTATTTATATATTATAATCGTATTTCAATAACAATTTCATTAAACAAATCAAATGATGAAAAATTATTTTTATATATTATTTTTCTCCATTCTTGTGTGTTTTTGTCATGTTAAATACTGTTAATAATAAATATGTAAAAACAAGCATTTTGATTAGGTTTTCATTTATTTGCTTGCTTTTTTTCGATACAACATTTAATATGTATTAACAGTTAGTTTTTAGTATTTCATCAATTTACTTAAACTCTAGCACACGAAATTGGCGACACATGACTGGAAAAATATTTGAAAATGATTTTCAATTTTTTATTATTCTTCTCGTTTTTTTTTTTTTATAAAATAAAATTTATTAATGAACTCGCTTTCTCCCTCTTCTCTATTCCTTTTTTTTTTTTTTTTTTTTTTTTTTTTTTTTTTTTTTTTTTTAATTTTTTATAAAATAAAATTTATTAATGAACTCTCTCTCCCTCTCCTCTATTCCTTATAGTTTTTTGCACATTTTATATTGTTATAGTTATTGTATATGAAATTATAATCATTGTATAATAAATAAAGCAATTTAGTAGTAACAAGAAGAGTGTTAAAACATCTAGCTTCCTTCTATTTATCCTTTACTTTACTTTACTATTCAATTTTTTTAACATTTAATTTATTGCAAAGCTCTTTAGTCAGTCACTGTGTCTGTCTTGTTGGTTATGTCGTTTTTTTTTTTAGTTTTTTCCTTAGTCTTCTAAATACATGCCATTCATAACTTATTGAAATTCCTCGAAAGACTTGATGGTATTTTTCTATATAAACTATACAATTTTCCTTTTTTTTTGTTGGCTTTATACATATAAACACAGACTTATGTATGTATGTATATATGTGTATAGTTAGTAGATGCCTGCTCTTCTTTTATTTTCTATATGTTGCCACTAATCTCCCTCGCTTGGAGTTATGACTTACGGATACGTGTTAGTTTTTAAATGTATTGAAGGAAAATAAAATAAAATCCCCTCCTTAAGTGAATTTTATGATGCTAAAGTGGAACTGCTGAGATATCAAAAAAAAAAAAAAAGGAACAATGGGTTTTAGTTATCCTTTGGGTTGACTTTTAATAGATTTATTATTAAACAGGAAGTAAATTGTAATTAATAAAAGATTGATCGGTTAATTGAAATGAATAAAAGAAAATCGTTCAGGTTGATATTGCTTGTCATGCATATTGATGAAGGTAAAATGATTATTAAATTTATTAAACAATTAATAGGCTTTAAGGCAGGTGAAAATATTTTTGAAACAATAATCCATTAAAGGGCAACATGAAAAAACTGTTGAAAATAATTCTGGTTGTATTTATATAAAACTTTACACACAGAGAAAATTATTAATGTCTTTTTTTTTAACTAACACAGGTATTTAAATCTTTACCAAAATGTAGCAAATATATTCAAGTAAAAACTAAATTTAAGTGTAATTTTATTTCCTTTAGATATTTCATCTACTTGATTGATTTAATCAATTTATTAAGTGGAAATATATTTTTATACAATCATTTTGGTGAGAAGTGCAAAATTGAACAAGTTTTTAATTGAATGAATTATTTTAACCCTGCGAGATCTACCCGGGTACCATTTACAACTTTAAAATGCTCCCATTTGTTTATTAATAAAGATATAACCATGAAACTTTAAATCGTTGTGATTAAGGTGTCAATACAGTATAAAAACTAATAAAACCTAAATCTATATGAAGGATAGCAAGTAAACAAGTTTGCAATAGTAAATTGCCATGTTGTCTCTGCCAACCGTAGTCCACAAGCAGAATTTGTGCACTATAATAAGACACCAACAGAATGTAATAAGTATTTTCTCTGTCGCTATACACTTCATCAGCATTCGGGGTGTCTTATCCATACATGGCGCCCGCCTCGCACAGTTATCAAATCCAGGCGTTGTGCCAAGTTGAACTTAACGTCGAAAACATTGTTAAAGATGTAGTTACATAGTGTCGTATTCTGACATCCGGTTCGAAGGACCATGAGTAAGTTTGCAATCGTAAATTTCCTTCTTATCTGTGTTCGGCGGTACGAAAGCAGAGTTTGTGAACTATAATAAGACACCAGCAGAATGGAATACGTATTTTCTGCGCCACTACACACTTCATCAGCATTCGGGGTGTCTTATCTATTTGGGTTTCGTTGAAACCTAAACAACTAGTTTTCCTTTTTCATTTATAGGTTATTAAGAAACAGTAATAAGTTATAATATACGACTAGATAATGTCTTTTTGAATTATAGATGTTTTGAGCCATTATTTATGAATATGGCAACAATAGCACATATTTTAGCCGTTTTTATATTATTTTCCTTATAGACTTTAGTTTTTAAGAATTCCTTCCATATTTTCAATATCCTGTAATAATACCCACCATTTCCAATCAAAATATTAATGCAACTGCACAAGATATTGGAGGTATTCCCTATATCCTGGCTAAGGATCGGGAACGTTCCATATGGTAGCTTCAAACTTGATAGGATGCTATAACAACACTTATNNGCTAAGGATCGGGAACATTGCATATGGTAACTTCAAACTTGATAGGACACTATAACATCACTGATAACATTGATTAGTGCCGTAAAACAAGTTATTTTCGGAATGATCTATTTAATTGAAGAATATTATATAGACCCTGCACCCTGGAAGCGAAAATCCTATTTTAGTGGAAAAATTTTAAGAGAACTTGCTGATAATAGGTAGCCCTTATAAACTATTTTGAGAGAGCTCGTTTCGACATCATATAAAGGCAAAATTTATACAAAAGTTTCAAAAACTGCAACTGCAGCATGATTCAAAGTTTAATATGGACTTCTAGACGGACGGACGGACGTTGATAAAATACTCAAATATATTTTTCTATACATATATACCAATTTGCTTTAAATTCTGTGGTTAGTTATATGGTTGTAATAAATAATTTGTATAAAACTATACGTTTTTTTCCACGGTTATTGACTAACGTTAAACTGTAACTTTTTGAAATAGTTCATATTTTTCTTTTAGCCCCAAAGTAAGTGTCACGTTGATAATTTTGTCTATTCTTTACAGTTTAAACAAAATAATATGCAAGCAATTTTCAAAAGAAATTTATTACATCTTTAAACCACTATTAACCCACAGTGCATTGCACTGGAGTTATATGCAAGCAAAAAGAAGAAAAAAATAACTTAACTATACGTTGGAATAACAATCTGCTTTGTTAAACTGATTAATGTACATAGATTCTCTCGCACTAAATACAACAGGGATAGCAAACATACTTTTATTATATCCCTGGCATCCAAACCCCTACAGATTCCATTTATCGCCCTCACTTACATCATCTTTCTTTTATTTCCTTATGCTTTCCTTAGTTTTATTATATTTTTTCTATTTTACTATAAAAATAGGAAAAAAATGTTATTGTTTCATTTTACGCATAAACGACAAATACGTGAATGCAGTGGATGGATGCGTGCAAATAAAATAACAAAAACAATAATACCCAGCAGAAGATGAATAAGTGATGTGATGCTACTACCACAACAAAATAAAGCCTCAGTATACATACATTCAATGCACATGCTGTGCATTAAAAAGGAAGGATGTGTTTGTATGTATAAGGATTGTGTAGGGGCTGGGGAGAATGCGTTAGAGAAAAAAGAGAATATAAACTAAAATTATGTAAACAGCCTCAAGTATGATTAAGCTCTATATGCGAAATATAAAATATAGTTGTAGTATGCAGAAAAACTAAAAATAATAATAATAATAAAATAGAAAAAATAACGCAAAAGGAAGTTAAAGTGGCTTCAAATAGGAAATCCTTAAAAAACAGTTCAAGGGGATTTTTTTTTAGATGCCAGGTTTGAAAACACACACAAAAGTATAGTTGGAATACGTAAATTATTTGCATATGCTTGACTTTAATTTTTATAGTTTTTTTATAATATTATAATTTTATTTTTTTATAAATAAAAAATAACAAATCAAAATATTTTTGTAAGCATATGAGTAGCTACAAGAGATATGTTTACAATACCTACTTGCATATACTACATACATACATACATATATAATAGTATTAGTGTTTGCTTTTATTTCTCATACAATGTCGAAATAAAACTAATTAAAAATTCTTGTAGTTTTTATTTAAATGTCACCATAAAAAACTCAAACTTTTTAAAAAGCAAAAATTTCTTTCTTAAGCTATAAAAAACAAAATATTTACGGTGAGAGAATATTTTCTTTTATTTTTTTTCTCTTTTAAATCCTAAGTACTCGTTTGTTAAAAGTATTCAAGAAATGTTGTCGCTTTTGTTGTCATTTTAAATGGGTAAATAAAATTTCATTCAAAATCATTTCATTAGCACAATATACGCCTTTTGTTTGAGACATTTTTCTTTTATCCTGCCAACAATTTATTTGACACTCTATAATGTTCACAGGTGATCTAAAGTTACGGACAGATTAGGCAAATATTTGCTTGAACATAAGTTATTCCAAAGCAATATAGTCACTTTTATTTTCTTATTTTTGTTTGTTCAAAAAGACATATTTTCTGATAGATCACATTTGAAAATTTATTTGTTTTCTAAAATTATTTCTTCAAACTGTCGAAAAAAATAAATTTATTTTTGCTAAAAATATGATGTTTGTTTTTATTATGGAGAACAACTTTGATTGCAGTTTAGAAGGGGTATAAATCATAAAACAAAAAGAAGTGGATTCGGAAGTGACTTTAAAGATGAAATTAGAAAGCATGTTGTGCAAAAGAGAAAGTTTGCTTTAAAGGTTTTTAATATCCGTTATATTTTAATACAAAATAATAAGGATAATTATGCCACCATTATCTGCTCATTTTGAGCAACGAGCCACATCAAAAGGTCATTGTATCTTTCGAAGTAGTCCAACACCTTCTTTAGAAAGTCAGCCACCTACATCTCATATTCCTCACACTCAGTCGACGTAGTGGCCTTCTTCTTAAACCGCCCCGTTTTACCCGTCACCGTAGAAGATTTGCCAGAGGAAGAGCCAGTACCCTTCTCCCGGTTTGTATCACTAGCAGTAATAGCAGCGACGTTACTCTTCAACAACTTAGAACCGGTTGCCCAAGTATTTCTCATCCACGAATGCAGCTCAAAAAGCTGCAACATAGCCAACTCTGACAATTGAAAATTTCACCTATAATTCATTCGCGGTTAAAGATGTGAAAATAATTATTTCTTCTTTTAATTTCCATGCTTCATTAAAATGATCAGCAATATTGCTCTACATTAAGTTAAAGCTTCTCATTTTAATATTTAAAATTATTTAATTTATATTATTTTCTTGTACAAAACATTTCGTAAGATCAAATAATTATTTGCCCAAAAAAAAATGTGAAAATATTTTGAATATTAAAATATATAATTTTATAATCAATTTTAATCTTAAACCTTAAATTAGGTTCTGTTTTTTCTCTGGTCCTAGCAACACTGGTTCTTATATCAGAAAAGTTGTGCAAAAAATGCATACCTGCTAAAAATACTCAGCTATTAAAAAATTAAATCCTTTTAAATTAGAAACCTAAGTGAAGCAAGAAATGTGAGTGTTGAATCGTTAACGTTTGTATTGATATATTTTATATTGCTTTAAATTCACAATAGAGTCATATCTAATTTCCAAACCCTTTTACTCAATTATTTACTTAAATTAGTTGAATTCAGAAATCGCAATTAAATCATGTGATAGTACTTGCAACCGAAGAAATTCGATTGGCAATTAATTCAGTTGCAACAACAACATATCCGTTTTTTTCTTTAAATTTTTAAAATTAGTTTGAAAGGTATGAGGGCATTCAGAGCATTGAGAAATATCACATAATTTTTTAGAGATTTAAAACATAAATGAAATGTTTAGCAAATTTCCATTTTTAATTATATACATTAAGTGATCAACGTGGGAGATGTAACACCCTAACATCCGATGTACTAGGAACTTAATTAATTTTTCACAAATAATAATAATGTCTAATTATTTTTGGAAAAAAGGGTTTCTCTAAAATATAAGCACTTATTTTATATATACATATAATTATACAATTCCTGGTCTTTTTTCAAAGTATTACTTTTTTTCGCCGCCAAAATTCGCAAAAATACGGAAAAGTGGGAGTAGCCTAGGACTAGTAGATCCCAGAAATGTACATTCTATGTCCAGATTCCATCTACTAGTCCTAGGCCACTCCCACTCTTGCGCTTACCCGATTCATGTCTGCTCCTTGTGGCCATTAGAGCCACTTGAAATTCGTGTGCAGCGTATTTAACATTTCTGTAGGACGTATTTAACGGACGTTTTTATCTTCACACCCTTATTAATTGAATCAATCAAATTGATGAATTAAAAATGTGTATAGGAAATAAAATCATACTCAAATTTATTTTTTATTTTATTTTTGCTTGATCATATTCATACCAAAAGACGGTAATAATTTTGCATGTGTATTCAACTTTTATTTTTATTTCGTAGCACCGTGTAATTATGCATATTTAGTAAAATTATTTTTTTTCCCCCTTTTTATCGCCATATTGTTTAAGAAAATCAAACAAATATAAATTCTTTACTTCCTATTCTTCCTTAATAAACTAAATTTTGATTTCAAACACAATTTTTAAAACTTTCTTTTTAACAATTTCCTTTATTTTTATAGACAACACTCTGAAGTCGTTACTTACCAAATTTTCACAATTTCCTATTTCTCATTTAAATTTTGTTAATGCTACTTGCTGTTGTTGGTTTTTTTTATTTTATTCTTTCATTTTGGTTTAAATAATATTGTTCTCGTTTTACACGACATCTTGATGAACTTAGAAGAGAAGACAATGTTGGAATTTTTATTAGCCACATGAAATAAAATGCTGATGCATTCACTCATTCACTCACTCACTCACCATATATTTAAACGGCAACAACAAACAAACAAACAAACACATCTCTAAAACTGCCACTTAAGGAAAATCTCTTTTCAACGCGTGGCATAAAAAGAAAAGAACAAAATACTAAAAATAAAATAAAAACAAAAAAAGGAGAAAAAAAAAATCATTTCACATAAAACTATGAAGACGACAAATGAGTCCAAAGGAAAGGGGTAAGATAAATGTAAGTAGCACGCAAACTATGTAAAAAGGATTATTTTTCTTACCCGTAGTTTAGCAACAAATTTTATAATGTATTGAAAATCCTAAGGCGAGACTTTATTTTTAATGTATGCAAGATTAGGAATAGGGTGTTGGGTGGTGAGCAATATATTAATAGAAAGCGAGAGCAGCATGCATACGTTTAAGAATATATGCGTTATTTTGGTGTTTGTGTTTAATACTCTTACACTAGGTTTGTTTAGCTGGTTTGTGGTAATCGAGTTGTGTTGATGTGCAAGTGTTTTCTTGTTGCTGTTGTTGTTGTTCAACATACAATTTGTTTCACATCATCCTAATATACCTCCATACGCAAGTAAGTACTTTGGCTCCCTCCAAGTTTAAGTTTATAGCTGTTGGAAAAAGGAAACTGTTTTTGTTGTAAATTTAGCAAGCAATGTCTTCCTTGTTCATTGGTCTCCTTTCGTATTTTGCCTTCTTATTTAATATTTTGAATTTGGTTGGCATATGACAACCAAGTCTTGAGCGGAAACCGGAAGTTGACTGCACATTTTTTTAACTTCCTTAATTTCAAATGTCAGTTTTGTCTGTTAAAAAAGTTGTTCCTTCGGGAGTTTTCTATTCGCCTTGTCTTATGGAGATTTTAGTCTCGTTTGAATAAAACATTTTGTTTTTTGTATTAAATTAAAATAATAAAAAAAAGTATGAAAAACAAAAGGAAAGATTCTGCGTTGTGCATATTAAATAATTTATAATATTAAACATTAGTGTTTGTTATTTATGTATGATTTTTATTATTATTGTGTTTTTTTTTCTCTCATCTTATGGTAAGTATTTAGAGATAAAATCTGTTATTTAGTGTATAATTCATATTACTATTATTAGTTAATTAAAGCTTTAACAAATTGCCAAATTAAGTGGGTATTCTCTATTTATCTCTCTTTCTGTCCCTCCTTAGTGGTATTTGTTTAAGTTTATATGTATTGTATTATGGTTTTCTATATGCCTTGCATACATTCACATACTTATGTTATATGTATAATGATAGCAATCGCCATAAATTTTTGTGGCTTGTTTCGGCTATAACCTCCCTTTTTCCGAAAATAAATATCATTTTGTTGGGCATTTATTTCCTAGAGGAGTGAACGCATGTGTTTGAATTTGTGTAGTGCAAATGTTTATATGTATGTATGTATGTATGTATGTGTGTGTGTGTGTGGGTGTCAGGGGTTCTTTTTTTTATGGGTTTTGTTAACTATTAATAGCTTAATTTTAGTGTTTTTGATATTTTCTCTTTATTTTTCTTGTTGACATAAAAAATCAACCAGCAATTTTTTCCTGTTTACGATTTTCTATTCTGTAGACAAAAACCGAAAAGTAACTTTAACCGTTTGACATACCAACCATAAAATAACATTTTATTGTTTCCTGCTATTTTTATTGTTTTGCAAGGATATACAAATATGTATGTACAAGTGGATGTGTGCGTATATTATAACTACAAACATACATATGTATGTATATATGTAAGTGATAATGATTAATATGTATTTGTGTAAATTCCTGTCTGTTTGTTTTTAAACATGTTTAAGTGTAGGCACAAAATAATGTGTTAAATATCTTTAAGGCTTTTTGTTGATATTAATTCTTGTGTTTGTATTTAAAGAAATTTATGTGTAGGTGTGTGATTTTAACCACATGATTTGAGTTTAAGAAAATACTTATGTTTTGTTTTTCTTTTTTTTTTTATCAAATTCTTATCATGGTCTAACCTACTCGAAGATACATACAATTTAAAATGTTTGGTTTTTTCTTTGGTATCTTTTTCTTGTAGGAATTTATGATCATACTTCGAAATAGGATTGAATATTTTTAAAAATAAAAGTATTCAATTTAAGGGACATAAACTTTAATTTGATTCTTAAAACTATACTTCATATAAAATTTATTAATTAATATTCTATATTATATTCACTGTTGTCACATTTGACAATTGTTGGGTGCTAAAATGTCCTATTGACGATTTCACAATTTTCATCTCTATTTTGACGATTATTTCCAAAACAAAATTCAGAACTTATTTTACAATTGTTTATAACAATAATTTAGTTTGTACAAAAGTATTAACAATTTGAATACAAAACTTTTTAAATTTGCTAATATAAATGATTTATTTATAATCCGAGATTACGAATAGCCCTTACAAATGGCCAAAATACTTAAATAGCTGAGCTAAGGGTCGAGAAATTTTTGATGAATTCATTCAAAATTAAAATTCGTGTATCGTACATAGGCTTACAAGGAGTCTAAGTGTATTTCATAACAAGTCAATATAAATAACTTATCTTTGTTTAAAAGTCATAAAAAATTATGTATAGGTAACTCTATTTCTTTATAAGGCGATTATTGGTCTTTCTTTTTTTTTCAATACAAGTTTTCATTTAACGCAAACATGCTATAACGAGTATAATAGCATTAATAGTAGTATAATAGTAATTAGTTACAAAATTATAAAACCTTAATTAAAAATATCATCATCAGACTTAAAATGTACGTTGTTCTTGATATTCATTATATATACTCTCATCAATAAAAATTAATGTAATTTTTTTTAATTACTTTTCAATTTTAAATTTAATTTTTCATCAGAGAAAGAATACAAAATTTTCATTAACATTTAAAAAAGTAATTTTTCATATTGACGATTTTCCAACAGTTGATTTGATTCTTTTCTACAAAATTTAAAGATTTTTTACCAAATTGATCTGGTAACCGGTGCTGCCAGGACTTGAGAAAAAAAAGAAGCTAAATTGACCTTAAAAAAAGGTCAGTCTAAATGTAAAAAATAAACAGAAAATACTAATTAATTGTCTTATTAAAAAAACACTTTTATTTGTTAGTTCTCATTAGTTTTTTATATATCTTGAAGATATATTAGTGAATTTATTAGTTTAGTTTTTTAAAAAATAATTATAATATTCTTCTAGACTGAAGCGCCGCAGGCGAACATTTTCACTAAATGTAAAAAATTGAGATTTTTTGTGCGAATTAATACACAAAAATTCTTAAATTTTTGATTTTTTGAAAATAAAATAAAAAGGCTAAGCTGGCAATGCTGCTGGTAACTATGATTACATTTTATTAACACTTCTCTGTTATTCTTTACAATTTTATATATTTTAGAAATTGTTGCATACCTTAGGGAGGATGCAAAAGTAATGCGAAGAACAGAGACCATGTTGCCATATAACTTCATTTAAGTGTCAACATACAGCCGTATTCACAAAAAAATAATGTATGTTTGATAAAGGTTTACTAATTTTTTTATGTAAATTTCCATAAGAAAAAAAAAATAGTAAACCTTTATCAAGCATACATTATTTTTTGTGAATACGGCTGTTAAGCTAAGACTAGACTAATATTTTTGTATATAAATCAGTGTTGCCACAAACAATATAACTAATTACACATATCGTATGAACAAATTACACATGATTTTTTTTTTCTTAATTTAATAATTATTTTGTTTCTCACCGAATGCTGTAAGCAAAGAAGAAAAATACAAAACTTTTGCATTTAAAAACATATTTTGCTGAAAGACGGAGTAAAACCAATTAAATTTTTTAATCAAATGATATTTTAAATTGTTTTATTAAATTTAACTAAAATTTATACAAAAAATTCCATTTTATTTAAAAACTGATGCCATATTAGTCCTTGTTAAGAAAACTTTGTGGCATTTAAAGGAAAAAACTTTAAATATCATAAAACACGCATACCTATACATACATTGACTTTTAAATACTTATACAAAATTAGAATATACATCCACATACACATATATACATATACATGTATGTATAATCACAATTAAACTAGAAACATGAAATGGTGTGTTAATTAATTGCTCAATTAACTTGATGTTTAACATCTGCTACAACGAATAACAAAAACTTTAAGCTTTTTTTTCAACATAAAGGAAATTTGAATTATTTTCTTCCTTTATATTGTTGCCTTTACTGCTATTGCTGTTGTTGTTGCTGTAGCTAGTTAATATTATTATATTATTAAGGAAAAATTACTTAAGTTGTTAGAAAATAAAATTCTAACAATAATAATTCTGACAGTTACTCAAATAACAACAGCTACAGCAAAGAAAATATTTAATTTCTCAAGTAAAAGTTGAGCCACAAAAGAGGCTAAACTAAACCCTTCATTTCAAAGAACTACAATAATAACAACAGTGTACTATTTAGCCACAGCATTATAAACAACACACAAATCTAAAGCGCCAATGAAATAAATTTTCAAAGTTTTTTTTTCATGTTTTTTCTTGGAACAAAACACTGGACTTCACAACAAGTTCAAAAGTCAATTGTTGAACATTTATCCTTAAAGAAAAACAAGAAAAACTCAATCCCTTTCCAAAATTCAAAGTAAAAATTATTTAAATAGAAATCCTAGAACCTAAATACTGTAAAAACAAAAACATAACTAAATTGTTTATAAGGCCAACAACATGAAAACTTGTTCTATTTAGTCCTTATTTTTGATATAT
>MINK01172868.1:3477-20046 GCA_001735545.1 Phormia regina
ATAAAAATATATTAAAAATAATACTGCATACGACAATTTTAAATTCTTTATAAACTATTGAAAGTATACAAAATATATGAGGTGTACAAATAGTTTTATCCCTAAATGTATATATATTTAACTATTATTTTTTCTATGGTGTAAAGAGAGAACACTCTAAATTTCGTTTATTATAAATAATGAAGTTCTTAACATGAGTCTTTTTTGTATAGTAATTGAGTATAATTAAGTAGAATTAAATCTCTTTATTTTTTTGCTCATTAAAGACCTTCTGGTCATTTTAGTTTTAAAGTTTAAATTTGAATTTTAAAGATGCAAGAAGTTTTAATACACCATGAATTCCTTCTAATAAAAGACGGAGTTCTTTTTATTATAAAAATACAAAGGCTCAGTAGAAAGTCTAGCCTCCTTTAATAAACCTTGTAGTGTTGCCATACTAAATTTAATTTAATTTATTACTAAACTGTAAGTGAAAAACTGGCTCTTAAATAGCATTAAAAAATAGTAAATTGATTAAAATAAATTTTGAAAAAATAATAATAAATTTGAATTATAATATTGATACATTTTAAAAATTACTGATTAAATTTATTTAACCTACTATAAACAATAGCAATAACAATAACAAACTTTAAATTAAGCACGCTTTTTGTATAAACGAACAAAAAATGTCCATTTGATCAATAGATTCATATCCACAACATCAATTATTTTCGCATAAAGATACAATTTAATAATTGTTGTTGTTATTGTTCTTATTTTTTGTTGTAGTCATCAATATACTTTAGTATATGACATTTTATTGTATTTTTACTATTGTGGTAACGTTATTGTTTATTTAATTTTTTTCGCTTTTGTTGCACTCAAAATCTCTCGGTTAATTAATGTTTAACAAAATACCAACAACAATAGCAATAACAAATTATAGCAATATATTTTATAAATATTAAAAATACACATATTCATACATATACTGATATACCACAGTGGTTCCAAAACGCTTTTTTTGGAAAAAATTCAGTAACTAAAGAACCGTTAAATGTATCTCAATAAAATTTCACATGGTCAGAGCTGAGGTATGTTCGAGTTGATTTGAAGGAGTACAGATCCCTAGGGAGTCAAACCTGGCGGGCTTAATTTTGCCCCTAGATTTTTCTCAAATATTTGCCAGATTCCCTACAAAATTCTAAAAATATTACTGCAAGAATCATATAATTATATGAATCCGTTAAAAAGTTATATTATTCTAAAATTGGAACTTTAAAAAAAATTTACATATTTTGGGTTTTTATCCAAAATGGTGGCAGTATTTATTCAGTGATAAAATTAGTTTTTTTGTTCTGAGCTTTATAATTTTTTATTTTAATATTTTCAAAAGAAATCTTAATGCAAATGCGTGTAAAGTAAATCCGCTAAGTTTGGGACAAAGATCTGGCCAGGAGCCCTATTCAAATTTAGTAAATTTTGGCATTTAGCTTTTTTTTTTTGTTATATTTTCAAATCGCAAAGCTGGGATCAACTTAAAACTATTTGAATTTATTTACATAGCTCCATATGTAAGGTATACACCCAAAAAGTATTTTCTGACGGAGGCCCCTTGTAACGACAGGCAGATCATTTCAATGGAAAAAGTCAATTTTTTATGGAAGCTTTCCGCGAACTGGAATTTTGGATATTTTGAAGCAAGAAAATGGGAATCTATTTGTTTTTATCTTTTAAGGACATTTTTTTTTTTTACATCGTACTAAAATTTTATAAGGATAGCTTAATTAATGTAGATTTTATATAAGTTCAAATAATAATTTGACCCCACTTCAGCAAAATGTGCACATTTTCTTTAATGTCCATAGTAAATGTGTGCTGCAGCCAACCCGAGATGGGCAAGTTTGAAGGGCTACCATCTTCCCCCTTGAACAGCTAGGGGTCTGTGCTCCTCCAAGTCAACCTGGGCTCTGATCATATGAAATTTTATTGAGATAACTTTGGAACCACTGTGTGTACATAATTACAGTTTTGCAAATATGTATGAAGTAACACATTTGGGTAAATGTGTGAGTTTTAAACACATAAACTGTTAACTGAATACTTTTTTTATTTATTTTCTCTGGTAGGAATTGTTTGCCAAAACGTATTTATAATCATATTTATTTATCCATTCATGTATTAAAGGAATATTTAGTTGGTAAAATTTATAAGTTTTCATTTATTATCGATACTGTGATGCCATCTGCATGGAAAAAAGAACCAAAGTCTCTCCGCAATTGTAATTGTTTTAAAATTGACATTAACATGATTATCATTTGCAAAAATTTAAAATGTTAATTTCTACTGGGGGGAATAATAAAAATGTACCATTTTAGTGGTTAATGTATCTTATTGTTTTAATTTTAATTGGAATTTAAAACACATGTTAATTTTTTAAGTAAATAAATTATTGCAGAATGAATGGGGAAATGAAGGATTATATAATACACATATTTCACTTTTATTCGTAGTCAGTAAAAAAAAAAAAAAAACGCTTTTAAATTTCTTTCTATCAAAATTAAAATTAAATTTTTATAAAAAAATTATATAAATAGTAAAAAAATTTACCAAAACATTTCTTATGCTAATTATATACAACTGTGGTGAAATATGATATTTGTCTGATTCTGATTTGGCATAATGACTTTACACTAGAAGTACCTTAGAATTGTACTAAAGCCTTGACCCTTGCCAAAAGTGAATTAAGAAAGACTAACATTACTGTGTAACAAAAAAAAAAAAATTACCACAGATACAATGGGTGAAGCAGTTTATTTAGTAATAATTTACACACTTTAGACCGACTTCAGATGCTTCCCCATCTGTTACATGACAACAGTTGTCTGCTTAACTTTCAACGAGTGCGATCGAAAAAATCTTAACATATTAAAAATTCAAAAACTTGGAATTGGTTGATGTTAGAGTTTTAATAGTTTTTATGTGTAATTAATAATATACTACAGATCATAGAAAAATATAATTTTTATTCTTCTAACTATGAATTTCTAGACCTATATTGATAACCCTTACATTTGAGATTTGATTTTTGTTTTAGCCACTTTTTTGCAACAGTCCATCTTCCTTCAAAATTTTTGACATTTTGGAACACTTCTTTGGTCCCCTTTAATTCTCCTTCCTCAAAGTCCAATATCTCTTCACTGATCTTTGCTCTGGATAAATTAGAGAATTGGCTTCTCTCTTTGGTACCACTCCAGAGCATTCTCAGGTAGCAAATGTATCTTAACATATTCTCGAGCATCATCAACATAAATTTTTGTCCATGAAATTGCAAAAAATCTGTCAGCACATTAATTTTATCATATTAATATTTTCGTTCCCTATTATTAGATGCTAAATTTGTTTGCAGCATTCAAGTCTAGAACATTTTGGACTTAATGTATTTTCAACTCTTCATTAGCATTAACTTTGCGCTTTTCAAGCAGATGTGTTTGAATTTTTTTTCAATATGCTTTCAATTCTCTTGACCTTCAAAATATCGTATGGACCTTAATTCTCCCCGAACTATGATCCCTATCAATGGACGAATTCTCCTGATACTATTTAATAACATTGAAAACAGTTTGACAGCAGACATTTAATTCATTGGCCATTGATTTATAGGAACAATTGTGATTTTTTTAAATTGTTTAATAATTTAGTGCACTCACAACAAATCAACATGATTGATATTGAGAAAGGTTACAAGGAGTCACATACATTTAGCTTTGAAAAATTTCCTACACTTTTAGCTAGATTCGACCTAAATTCTATTCTCAATCGATGAAAGAAACTAAAGACTCTACATTATCGATTTGCTCAGAGATGGAAAGAAGACTATTTACAGAAACTTGTTAAACGATATAAATGTAGCTATCGAAGAAAAGAACTATGTCTTGGAGATTTCGTTATAGTAGAAGTTTTTGCCTCCAAATATAACGTATAGAAGCTGTCTACCACGGATTAGACAATCGATGTCGCGTAGTAGATGTTCGAACACAATATGATTTGAAAACTCAACCAATAGTCAAACTTCGATGGTTAGCAATCTTACATAAGTAGCTATTATTTAACACACTTAGTACCCATGTTGCTGTATGACCTTAAATTTTGCCACTTTTGCCTTCTTTGGAGGTATGTGTTTTGACTCACCATTTGAAGACTTGTGCCTCTATGTTATACACAAGCAACCGTACTACTAAGAAATATCATATGGTTTGAAAGTGAAACTCAGATCATAATTATTCCATTCCTATGCTCTTCTTGTAAACAACTTTTACAATTGCTATTCTCTGGATAACCCATATGTTCCGATCAACGTCCAATCATACCGTGCCTAGTGATAATATTTACAATAAGCATTACTGATATCCTTTCAAGAGATAGTATTGATCAAAGAGTACTTGATAACATAAAAGTGGTGATTAAAAACCTGTTAAGTCGTGGTTACAAAAGCTGTAGCAGCATTTAGACATACAATCTACGACCGGCTACACACTTTTAACTGTCGACCAGGTACATAACACCATTCTCTGTGTTCATTTTCATAGATTTGGGATAGAAGTTATACCTGTGCAAAATGTGAAGAAATATGCTGTCACTCATCTGAAGATGCCACCAAATATGGGAAAAGGATGCATTTAGGAATTGAGCTGCAACAACCACTGCCGTAATCCCAGAGAGTAGCCGAACTTAGCATAGTAAATAGAGTCGTGAACACACTAAATGGTCTAAAAAGGAGTTCACTTATTCCATAGACTGCTCTTAATATAGATAACAGATATCGTAGAATATGGGATGCGTAATTTTTAGTTAGATGCTTAAACTTCAATGCCGTGTCTGAAGAGGAATGTACACCTAGAGTCTTTTAATAACTTACAAGGTTAATACAATAATTTAGGTATTTTTGTAAGCCCATCATCGATTAAAAAAAAATTTGATAGAATCATCGGTAAAGTTTTTTATACTTTGAGAAAATAGAACCATCTTGTAGTCGTGGAGGAGGCGATTGCATTTTATTTAGCATTGGAACTAGTGGAACTGATTTATGTGCAAAAGATATTCCATCATATAGTCGGTTAGGTGATAATAGACTTCCTCTAATATATTCGGTTAAACAACTAATTTCCAACAGACACTAGAGGCCGATGGGGAATTAATAATGGAGGATGGTTGAATGAAATGAAAAATAAAAATATATCTTATAATTAATTTATCGTATATTTCAACTCTTATATATATTTTTGCTTTGACTATCATATAGTTATCCAAGTCCTACCATACGATAATTACTCTAATGTCTTTTAATGTCCACTATTGGCCTCAAGTTACTAATAGTGGACCAATACACCTACTAATTATGTGAATTATAGTTAATTTCATGCTGTCCACACGATGTGCTTTAGCGAAATATGTTTTGACCAAAGTGACCCGTTATCAACGACATTTGACTTAAATTTATGATCTCAATCAATTATATTTATCGCCACTCTTATATCTATATATCTAATATTTGTTTAAATTACAATTTTCTATATAAAAATACAAAAACAAAAAGTGAAATTTTTGCGTAAGTTTCAAAAAAAAAAAAAATAATAATAATAATAAAATAAAATTCTTGTATTAAATTTATTTTTAATGGTCCTCCGATTTTGTTATATATAATGGTTAGAAACTAAGTTCGCGAAAAACTGACTTTTTGAAAAGTTTTCGCACTTGTTTTCCAAACTTTGAGACTGTCTACTACGTTGACTATTTTGGGCATATCAAAAAGATATAGTGCAAAATACGCGCAACTACAGGAAGTATTAATACCTATAAAAAATTTTATATTCGATGGAGAAGAGCACAGACCGCGCCCAAAAAACTGTAAAATTTAAAAACCATAAAAAATTTTGTCATCAATACTTTACTACCCTGTAGTTAGGTGTTGAAAGTCTGCACAACAACAAGGATGGTGCAGAGTTTTTGTACAAAGTCCAATTAGTTTATTTATGATAAGCGCGCGAACAAAAATTGTAGAAGAATGGTAAAATGGCTTTTATCAGTTTTTCTAGAATATTGAACTTTGAACAACAATCCTGGTTAGAAAAAGAAACTAAAATTTTCCAAAAAGTTACATTAAGTCTTTAAATTTTTTTTTTTTTTTCATTGGAGACTTAGCTCAGTCATTTGAAAACTCATAGAACGTTAAAAATTATTTATTTATATATAACCACTCAATATGTCTCAACCCTTAACAGCCCCTCTATTAAATATCGAGGCAGTGTTTTAAAACTGTCTAAGACGATTTGCATATTTATTTGTTTTTCTTTTTAAACAGATTATAACACTTATTAACGAAATTATGAAAAGAATAACAAAAAATATATTATATTTTGCATAAAATAAGAGACAAATGGCAATAATAATAGAAAAGAAAAAGAACTACGAAATACATTTTTAAAATCTTTAATTATGCAAATTTTTTCTACACACAATTGCAAATTTTATGTAAAAAAGAAGAACTTAATATTTGTGGCATTTATTAATGTGACCCAGTTTTAATGGATATTATAGACGACTATAACATAGACTCATCATCATCATCATCATTATTATAATCAGCTATAGAAAATGACTAAGCCAATGTTCTAGAGCTAAAAAAAAAAAAAACGAAATAATAAAAATTAAAAATCATATAGACTTTAGAAATGAGTTTCAGTACGTAGACAAATAAATAAATGAACCAATAGCTAGATAGATAGACAGGCAGACAGACGGACAGACTGCTTTACTAGAAGCTTTACGAATAGTTATAATATTTATGGTCACATATTTATGCACAAGTATTACTTGTTTAATTGTTCACCCCATTAAATAAATAAAATAGAAAAAAATATGTATTTGACACATAATAGAGGTAAAACGAACACTTGAACAATATTAGCCCAGAGTTGGTAATAAAAATAGCAGCATTATTCTAATGATATGGTCAGACTAATAAAATATTTGACCAACATTAAGAAACCTGTTTTAATCTGCATCATATTTTATAGAATTTTGTTTGAGGCAGTTTGCTCCTACAAAACAGTTGCAACTTCAAGCAACTTCCAACATTTTTTTGGAAAACTAGTTGTCACGCAAATTTGTTCAAATATTTGTTAAATGTGAACACAACTTAAGAACTTAGAGTGTTCACATATCAAAACGGGAAAAAGAAGACATTTTCGGATCTGAAATCTTCGATTTCAATAAAAATCGCTACAGATATTTGATATCTGTTTAAGTTTCCTTCTATGGCTGCTAGTAGTTTTGATCGCAACTGTGTTAAGAGATGTTAATAAAAAAAGAACCAACTTTACTAAACTAACATACATACACATCTATACAGAGAGTAAAGTCTCATATTCTTTTTCTTTCATATATTTTTTGCCTTAAGTGAAGTACAAATCAAGAAGAAACCCAAGTACCACTTAACTTCCGAACTAAAGGGGAACGAGTATTCACACTTAATGTCTGTATGGTTATGGTTACAGACACATAGACTGTCTATCTTTTCGTCTGACTATTTAAGTGTATGTCTGTCTGTCCTTCTGGCTGTCTAATGGTTTTGAATTGAGTCAAGAATGAATGATCGAATAAAGAAATATACAACGAAACAAGGAACAAGTTAAAAGTGCCCATAATTTCTTTGAGTATGTCAATGACAGAGAGTCAAGTTATTACAACAAAATGTTTGTGTGTTGATAATGTATTGTTGGTGTTGTTGTATATTACAACCATGAAAATAGTTTTGTTATAGTTTTGCTAATGTCAACGTTAACTAAATATACTTTTAGTTAAACACTTACTTTAACAACAGTTACATATTTATATGAACATTTGTAACCATAATAGTTACTGTTAATGTCATTTACACATGTAGTGGTGTTGGTGTCATTTACAAAATTTATATACGCAAAAAAAAAAAAAAAAAACTAATAATAAATATAAAAAAAAAATAACAAGAAAAACATTACAATGTTGTTATCATTGTTATTACAACAAAATGGTTGCCTAACCGGCAACAAAAAGTAATTATTGTTTGGTTGGCATATGGATGCTGCAAATAAAGAAANNGACTATAGTTCTAGCGATAAACTGCGATTTGTAGAATTTTGGAGGTTGCATTATGTATTGAAGCATATCTTGAAAACTACTTATCATGTCATCATTACAATTTCTGCAGAAGTCATTAAACAGAAGACCCATTCTACGCGCATGAGTCCCTAAGAATACAGTGCCCAATAATTACCGACAATCTCACTTGCACTCTAGAGTACGAGTAAAGGGAGTTGGTGGGAGTGCGACATGTGGGTTAATTAGCCCATCTCGTCTGCGCAATATCTAGTAGTTCTTTGTACAACAAAGTCTAACATTCCCTTACGGGAATACCTATCAGATGATCAATTGACTTTTCATTGAAAGTCGATCCATATAGTTCTAGCAGTACGACATATGGGTTCATTAGCCTTGTAGAACAAAGTCTTACATTCCCTTCCCAGATGATCAATAGACTTTTCATTGAGAGTCAATCCTTGTCTGGCTGCAGTATCAGCCAAAATNNAACAGAGTCTTACATTCCTTTACGGGGATACCTATCAGATGATCAATAGACTCTTCATTGAGAGTCAATCCCTGTTTGACTGCAGATCAGCCGAAATATTCCAAGCACAATCGCCGTGCCCAGAAACCCAAATTAGCTTAATCCTTGAACGTCTCGCTATCTCGTTAAGAGATACCCGGCATTCAGTTGTTAACAAAGACTTCGTATAGACACCCGCTATAGATCTAATAGCAGCTTTGCTGTCAGTAAAAATACAGATATTTCCCAATATCTTGCGATACTTTAGACAGTTCTCCTCTTGGATAACACTACACATGTCAGGAAGTCTATAACAGACCTTTCTATCATATTCCTAAACATAGAAACCATATCCGACCCTATTCAACTTTTTCGGGCATCGTTATAAATCCTCAGAGCCCCAGGAGTTGAATGAATGGCGGCCGAAGCGTTAAGTTCAGGTATAATAACGGAGAAATTTGCATCAAAGAATGGTCTCGGGATGCAGTAATCAATCTGTGAATTGCCACTCGTAGAGAAGCCTAGAATACGAGAATGACCATAGTATCACCTAATCCAAGGACATCCTGCATTCAGCCTTATTGCTGTGAATTGCCACTCGTAGAGAAGCCTAGAATACGAGAATGACCATAGTACCACCTAATCCAAGGACATCCTGCATTCAGCCTTATTGCTGGATTGAAAGCAATAAGGCTGCCTGACCATCAAGTCAATAGGCAATCAATGCAAAAGTGTGAAAAGAGCTTTAGAATGGCCATCGACCTAAGGACTTTTACAAAGACTTTATGATAGATATCCTTATCCATCGCTTGTCACCAGACAATAGCTCCATACAGGAGTATAGGTTTAACCACCGCCTCGAAGATCCATCTCATACTCCTTGCATTTATCCCCCAGGAAGTACCTATGGCCTTCTTGCAGGTGTAAACAGCCATAATGGCCTTATCAGCCCTAGATTGGTTACTACGCCCCCATGATAGTTGCCTATCGAAAAAAATACCCAAGTATTTGGCCCTAACGCAGATCTTTTATACTTCATAGTAAAGAGAACTAACTCCGTCTTAGCCAGATTTACTCCAAGTCCGCATGTGACGCTTCGGTCAGTAAGGGTTTTTAGAGCAGATTCTAAGCAATTGGAGACAGTGCCCTATCGCAGATCTTTAGGGAGATCCCATTTAATTTAGGAGGATCAAACTCAATCGTTTTATACTTCCTAGTAAGAAAACTAACTCCGTCTTAGCCGGATTTACTCCAAGTCCGCATGTGATGCTTCGGTCAGTAAGGGTTTTTAGAGCAGATTCTAGGCAATTGGAGACAGTGTCGAGATGTTTCCCAGTCAGTAGCTGGGATAATATTAAAAATTAATAGGAAATGACTTGTAAACAATTTTATTTCAAATTCGTTGATATCTTTTTGATACAAATTAGACAAATATTTTACGAGATATACCTCAATATATAGTACCACCTCTTTAATTACAAATCTCAAGAATACGAATTGATTTAGAAACCCGGTAACACAAATTCAGTGTTTCTCTGTATTATTAACACCTTTCGGTGTATTATTCTCCACACATACATGTATTATAGATTTTATATAACACATCACTTTTTGCCCGGCTTTTTGAATACCCTTAATAAAAACCCCATTATATACTTATGTTCATTTTACTATGTTTGGTGGCATTTTAATGACTAAGTGAACATGTATATGTATGTATGTGTATGTAATCAAAAGTACATATACCATCTCATATATTCCTAACAATTTAAGTGATTCAGTTAACTGTAATATAAACCTCCCTAAGAGTCATTTTAAATCGATGGCTTGTTTCATGTTAGTATCATTTAGAAAATGTCTATATATGCGTAAAAGAGAGTGAGAACGAGAGCCATATATAGCTGATATTTTTGGGATGCTCTCTACCATTAATTGACATTTAATGTGTCAATATGCTTTTTCATTGACATTTTGAGGAAAATTTTATTAATATTTATTATGCAACTAAATTACTTAACACCATACATATACACTTTTACATGAGTGCGTGTACGTATGTATGTATGCGTAGGTATTTAAGGAAGTGTGAATCTACAAACATATGTATGTAGAATATTGTTATGGCAACACCTAATCAATATATATATGTATGGCTTTGTTTACTTACACACTCATACATATTTAAAGGGTGTTATCAATAAAATATTATTACTACATTATTACCAATATAAAAAAGATAAAAGAATTTTATATTTTTTGACACCCTGTTTATATGTTTATATTTATAATTAACTTATAAAATCATTTAAACAATTTCTATTGTATTTTTTTTCATAAATAATTTTTAAAATTTAATTAAATTTTCTTTTACAAAATGAAAAATTTTACATACATTTTTATATACATACATATGTATTGATTTGTATATATTTAAGGATATTTTAGTATAAATAAATTTTGTTAATTGCTTTACTTTTTAGCACTTAAAGTATTTATTTCTTAATTTAATTTTAATATTTTATGGTTTCCTTAATGTTTGATATTTGAGTTGAATAAATAAAATAAAATACAATTCTATAGAAATTTTATTTATTTTTCTAATAGTCATCATCATAATTCATATTCAAATGTTAATAATATTTTTTTTTTTTACTATTTAATATATGAAATACATAAATATTTCTTTTATCTTGTTTTTCGTTTCATTTTTTCTTTTAATTTTTCTGTTTCATTATTTGCAAGTTACAAATTCTTATTATTTTGTCTTGTGCGTGTTCATTTGTCTTGAACATGTCTTTTATAATTTCTATTCTAACTAAAGTTTCATTTAGTTTCTTATCAGTATTTAACAAATTGCCACATGCACAACACAGAGAATATATATAGTTACACACATACACACACATACGGACTTAACCATACACGCAATATATACAATTTGCATCATGTAAATACTTCCTACTTTGGTTATTGTGTGCGAGTGTTGTGTGGAAAGTTAAAAGAAATTATAGTTTCTTATAGAAATTATAGAAATTGTATAAATTTAATTGTTTACTTCAAGTAAATAATGTAAAGATTGACTTAGTTATTTAATAATTGTTGTTAACTTACATTAATTACCTGTTATAGATATTCCTCTTTGGGATTTAAAGCAATGATCACTGTTTACATAAGGTAAAGAATTCTTTTTCTTATGGAAACAATAGAAAAAAATAAAATAAGTTTGAAGAAAATACATAATTAGACAAATAATAATTTATTGACACTTGGTAAGTAAACTTTAAAGACTGTAATATAACAAAATTTCATTTAAGACATTATGTAAACAATGTACAATTGTAATATATACCTAAATCTTTATAAATAATATAATTAATACTATTGTATCTAATTGTTTTAATTTTTACAAGTGAAGTAAAAATAAAATTCTCTCAAAATTAAATAAATTTTTGCATTATTTACATTATGTAAAAAATTGTTTAAGAAAAGTTTTCTCAAAATATTACTCCAAAAATTATATTTTTATTTAAAAAATGTATGAGATTTTAATTTTTTACATAATGTAAACAATGTCAAAATTTATTTAATCTTTAGAGTATTACGTATTTTTCAAGAAGCTTGAAAAAATTAATTCAACTACATTGCTGCCGTTATTAGAATTGTGTAAAGAATATTATATACATAGACATTCTAAGATATCATATTTTTACATAATACTTAAGTTTAATGTTAAAAGATATGTAAACAAATGTAACTGAAAAATTCTATATAACATTAAGGTAATTGGAGATTATTAATTATAGACGCCATGTAAAAAATTATGTACTTAGTGTAAATATTACAACACTTTCAACAGTAACAAAAATTTTCATATTTTATTCATGGACATAATACAAAATTGTATGAAATCGTTATTACTTTTCAATGTTAATCAAATTGTGCACTAATTGACATTATGTAAATATTATTATTTAAAGAAAAATAAATCGAGAAATGTGAATTCTTTACATTTTAAAATAATTTACAAAATTGTGTAAACAATGTAAATATTAAAAAATAAATAAATAATAAAAACCACTAACATTATAAAAAGCTCATAATTTTTCTTTGCTTTCTAAAATATAAATAAATTCAATTATTTACATTATGTATAAATAAATTCAATTATTTACATTATGTAAACTTTGTTAAGAAAGAACTATAAATCAATAATGTAAAAATCTTTTAAAGCAACATTCTTTTTCACTTTACTTATTATCATTTTTTTAAAATTAATTGTTGACATCCTGTAAACAATTAACAAAATCATATATTTTTAAATTAATATCAAACTCAATTGTTGACATGATGTAAACATATGCTGCGATATAGTAAAATTAGTCTTAAACTCAAATATTATTTTATAAAGAAACGAAACAAATTACACTTGTTGACATTAGGTAAACAATGTAAAAATAATGTATTTTATTTAAAAATATCATAAAATATTGTAAATAATTGTAAATAAGTAGCCTTAAAGAATTAATTGTAAATATTGAGCTAATGTAAACAATATTGAAAGAAAAATTTATAATTTTTCGAAGTTGATAAAATTATCCTATTGTTTACATCACGTAAATATTAGTATTAGTATAGAAAGTCAATTCATTTCAATTTATAAAATTGTGTAAGTAATGTTATTGTAGAAAATGTCCTAATGTTTTTTTTAATATTCATAAATTATTTACATTTTGTAAACTTTTTTTACATTATGTAATTTTTTTTTAATATTCATAAATTGAATTATTTACATTATGTAAACTTTATAAAGAAAATGTTTAAATGATGTAAATAATGTAAAATTCTTTTAAAGCATTTTTATTTGCAAATAAATATTTTTTCAAACATAAATTTTATTGTTGACTTAATGTAAACAATTGCAGGGACAGTGTAAATAATGTAAAATTAATCTCAAATATTTTTATCATAAAACAAATCAAAATATTGCTAATTAAAAAAAAAATATAAATTATTGAACTAATGAGAGAAAATATAAACAATTGGTTAAATTATACAGGTGATGTAAATATGTGTAAACTATGTAAATAAATGTGTAAACTATGTAAATAAATGTATAAACTATGTAAATAAATGTGTAAACTATGTAAATAAATGTGCAAACTATATAAATAATTGTGTAAACTATGAAATATATGTGTAAACTATGTAAATAAATATGTAAACTATGCAAATAATGTAAACATTTTTTAAAAGTTTCTTTATTTTGTAAATAAATTTTATTTGAAATTAAATTTAATTACTGACATGGTGTAAACAATTTAAGCAACAAGGTAAATATTGTAAAATTCAAAGAATTATTAACTAAAAAAAAATTTTAATCATTTACATTATGTAAACAATATAAAAAACATTATTTAAAATAAGAAATTTTAAATTGTTTCTTAACATTGTAAAGAATTGCCAAAATATTGTAAAATTTTACTTAAAAAATCACTTTATAAAGAAATTAATAAATTTTAAAATTGTCAACATTATGTAAACAATGTAAACAATTGTGTTACTCACGTAAAGAACGTTTAATATTAAAAATATCACGTAAGAACGCTTAATATTAAAAATATCTATAAAAATTAAAAAAGAATGTATTTATCTTTAAAGAATTTAACATATTTTATTATTGACCTAATGTAAATAATGCAGAAAATATAAATTCAATTCTTTACATTATATATAATTTTGAAAAAGTGTGTAGACAACGTAAATAAAATAAACTACTTTTGAGACTTCATTATTTTTTCAGTAATATTATCATAACGTATATTTAATTGTTGACATAATGTAAACAATTGCAGAGAGAGTGTAAATAAATCTCAAATAATTACTTTATAAAGAAATTAATGAATTTTTATGATGTCAATTGCAAATATATAGAAGAAGTAACAAAACTTTTATCAAATTTAATTATTGACCTCATCTAAATAGTGTAGAAGAACATAAATTAAACAATTTATTTTATGTAATCTAAAAAATGGGTTAACAAAGTAAATAAAGTAAAATTATATAAAATTATAAGTCAGCAATATTTTACAAATTATTACTATTCTAACGAAAATTTAATTGTTGATCATGTAAACAATTGCAAAGACTGTGTAAAAATTATATATTTAGTTTAAAATTCAGCAAATAATAATTGTTGACATTATGTACAGAATAATATTATTCATGTAAATAATATAAAATATGGCAAATCTAAAAAAAAAAAAAAATAAATAAAAAAGACTGGTTATTTTTACAAAAATTAACGAATTCTAATTGTTTACTTTACTTAAATAGTATAAATACATTTAATTGAAATTTTCTACAAAGTGATAACGTTGCTATGAAATGTGCAAATAATAAAAATTAAATTATCTTCCATTATCTTTCAAGCAATTTTTATTAAGGAATGTAATTGTTGTTATTATGTAAAGAATGTAAATAATTATACAATTCAAATAAAAAAATTTAAAATCTTGTTCATCTTCATAAAAAGCAAAAATTCTGTGTGAGTTATTCTAAAATAAATTATTGAACTTAATAGTTGACATAATGTAAACAATTTAGAATTTTATAATTTCTATGATTTAAATTGTGTAAAGAATTTTCTAAACTGTATAAAAAATGAAAAATTATTTTTTATATACAAATTATTGTTGACATCAAACAACAATTTCGATTTGTCAAGATATTAAATAAAATTTAATATTCGACATAATGTAAAAAATAAAAAGAATTAATTTAAATAATTCCAAATAAAGCTAATCTTTTTAAATAAAAAAAAATATTGATTGTCTTGTAAACAATGTAGAAAAATGTAAATTCCGTGGCTTAAATTATGTAAATTTTGTAAAGAAATGCAAATTTAGTTTAAAAATTTTTTTTTGAACGTTAATTTAATTTTTGACATCATGTAAAGAATACCACAAAACATGTAATAATGTAAAATTATTTTGAAATAATTATTTGATAAAGAAATAAAACCAATTTAAATAGTTGACATTAGGTAAACAATGTATAAAATTATATAGTTGATGAAAAATATCGAATATTTTTATAAATTACAATAAAAATTTTAATTAATTATCAAATTTTAATGAATGACTTAACGTCCCAGCAAAAATAAACAGAAATCATTTTTAAGGAATTTTATTCAAAGAATCAGTTTTTCATAACATCGTTGACATGATTTCATATTCATTGAATAGGTATCAAAAGAGAGAACATCTTCCTATGACAAGCCCATGTTAAATTCATTTTAAATGATCCGCATTTGCACTACTACTGGATCACAAGTTTAGGATCTTATTGACTTCTTTGGATGTTCTTTTTTTGCTGGGGTTAACAATGTAAAAGTTATGGAATTATAATTATTTTTATTTATTTGTTATATTTTAATTAATTCATTTAATTTACAAAACATTTTATAAACTATTTTACGAGCATTTTGGAAAGAACGCACGTTGGGGTAAAAGAGGTCGAAAATGGCGCTTAATTCAGGAAGAGGTGATATCAATATTTTAATGATGAGGATCTATTTTTATATTTCTTATTAAGTAAAAAAATGTATTTTTAGAATTTTAGGATTTTTTTTGGCAGAATGGTAATGTCTGTCCGTCCGTCTATACCTTGGGATTAAATGGGTCTAAAATCGCCGCTTTATTCATAGAAAGGTGATATAATTTTTTAATGATAATGATTCAATCTTATACTGATAGCTGTTAGAAAAAGATTATTTTGAGAACTCATGAATTTTTTTTTTTTTGCAGATGTTAAGCTGTCCGCCTGTCGTCTGTCTATACCTTGGTATTAAATGGGTCTAAAATCGCCCTTATTCAATAGGAACGGTGATATGAATATTTAATTGATCATTGATTTAATTTTTTATTTGATTAGTTCGTAAAAAA
>MINK01172869.1:1086-19971 GCA_001735545.1 Phormia regina
ATACACTTTTATCATTTTCAGTAATGTTGATGGATCATCCAATTGAGGCTATAAACAATTTTACAAGATTTGAATTCGCATTTAAATTACCTCAAATGGTTTAGGAACTTTAAAAATTATTAAGTTCTATAATTATAAGTGCACTTTTAAAAAATTAGTTTTCTGATTCAAATACGACGTTTTTCCAAAGTCCAGAACTGTACAGATCCGAAAAATTATTAGATCTGATAATGGAATCGATTATCAGTTATTTAGCTAATGATTGCAAAGATAATTAAAATATTTCATCTGGGACTCTAGGATGTCGAAAATTTGTTCCCGCTATCAAGGAAAATCGAAAAGTCTGCGAAAATATTCTCCTGCGACTTAAGAGCTTGAATTACATTCGAATTTCTTACTTCGACTTAGAGACCTAATAAGTACTTTTTGTTGTTGCAACCTTAATTAAACGATTTTTGTCTGTATTAGAAGTCTTCAAAAAGAATAATAAAAGAAGTATTTGTAAAAATCATATGATATTCTCTAACGTTAAATATTCATATTTTTAAAAGTTTTGAACGCATATTTATTAAAAAAAAAATATGTATTTTAATAAGTTTTTGCGAAATTCAAGTAAAAATTATTCCAAAAATTATAACTTTTTAGGTCTTTTCAAGCTTTTTCAATAATAACGGTATTTACTGGTATTTTAGTTTCGGTTCCGTTATACCGTTACCGAAATCATTTCAAATAAAAATAAATTTAATACTGATACCGTTAACGTTACCGATACCGTTATTCTTTTCGGTTTCCAACCT
The DNA here is from genome assembly GCA_001735545.1 of Phormia regina. Classification (NCBI taxonomy): domain Eukaryota; kingdom Metazoa; phylum Arthropoda; class Insecta; order Diptera; family Calliphoridae; genus Phormia; species Phormia regina. The sequence continues at coordinate 1,884 of MINK01172869.1, forward strand.
TGGAAATTTTGCTGGATGATAGCTATTTACTTTAATTTTTTATTTTAAAGTTCAACTCTTTACACAATTTAACCAAAGTTATTTTTAATATCATTGTAGAAGTTTATATTATATTTTTATTTTAATTGAATGATATTATTTACGATTTAAGTGATCTGTTACCGTTATACTAAGTGGATCCACGATGTAATTAAAAAATCTATATAATTTAGGAATGCAATATTAAAAATGCTTTATTTTTATAATATTGTTTTTTTTTTTATTTTGTAATTAATTACAGTTTTACAAGCAGAAATATGATAACTATTTTTGTTTTTATAGTTTTAATTTTACAAAAATAGTTATACGCATTTATTGTCATTTATTATGAAAAAATAATTATGTATGTATGTGTTTTTATATATGTATATTTCTTTTGTTTGCTATATATATATATATGTAAAGCTGTTCACTTTCTAATACGTAGTGGCATGTTTTGTATATTATGTAGGAATTATTAATTTCATTTTGTTGTTATTGTAGGAAATGATAATGTTTTTTGTGCGAAATTCTATTTTTGTTTAAATTTTATTAAACATATTGAAATTGTACGTATGTAGTTGTATATAATATGTAGGCGTTTTAAATAAATTTTTAATTTATAAATCTTAAATAAATTTTAATTTAATTCTTAATTATAATGTACAAATAGAATATTTTTTAATTGATTTTTTTTTTTTAATTGAGAAGTATTTCGTTGCTAATGAACAATTGTTAAAATAAAAATAAGAAAATACTATTAAATAATTTAGTTATTTTAAAATAAATATATAAATAGATAGTTCAGTTTACTGATTTAATTTAATTAAATGCACATGGCAATAATGCGACGCATGTTATAAGTTTGTCACTTAAAAATATATATAAAAAAAAAATAATATTGTATATATAAATTTGTATATACTATGTATGTAGTAGTTGTATTTTGATTTGAATTAATAATATCAATACATTTGTATATGGAAAACTTGTTTACTTTTGATTATAAAAATACTTAGTTAAGGCTTCAAAAATATTAAATACCTAGAAATATTTCAAATTATGAAAATAAGCATTTTCATATATAGACTTATGTTTTTTTTTTTTAAATTAAATGATTTTTTTTTTCTTATATGAACTTGAATTGTAAATGTAAATTTTGTATTTCAGTCAAAAGTTATTTCGAGTCTCATTTATATTGTTAATTTGATTTGATTTGATTTCTGTTTACAGTAAATTCGTATTAAATACTATATTAAGGCATAATTGAAAAAAGTAAAGAGATACGATTGTTATTTTCTAAAGTACAAAGACGGAGTCATACGCAGCCATACTCATACCAAATACTATTATTTTTATCTTCCGGCCGTTTATTACGCATTAGTTTATTTTCATCTTGATGTCCATCAACATCACGATTGCCACTACCACTTCCAGCACCAGTGTTGGATGTTGAAGTTTCATTACCACTTAAATTTGCTGAATTTCCACCAATTATATTATTAATGCGATTATACATAAGAAATGTTGCAGGATTTTCGGATTTTTGTGTTGAAGTCGGAGTTTGCGGTTCTGCTGTATTATTTTTTCCGCTTAATGTTGCAGTTGAACTACTATTACTACCACTTCCACCACCTCCATCAGCTGTTTCGGGAATTTTTTGATTCTCATCTATAAGATAAACAGTTCGCCTTGATCCTGCAGCACCCAATGTTAAACTGCTTCCTGTTACATCAGGCGCTTCCAAACTATTATTTTGATAAAAAAAAAAAAGAAAATAAAATTAAGAAAAAAAAAAAAGAAAAATTGTTAAAAATTCGTTAGTTAATTTCAGCCAAACTGTAACGAATAGTTTTAATTAATAACAATAAATTTAAAAGCATTTTTGTTTCAAGCAATTTAATGCATTTATTTCTTTTTTTAATTTTTGGCAAGAAAACTATTTTTATTTTTAAGAATGACGATGCAACAGACCAAGTCATTTGTAACCAACAATATGAGATGTTGGCAAAAAAAATTAATAAATTTGAATTAAATTAATACACACATCGCTTGTTAAAAAAAAAAAAAAATACTTATATATACATATATTTTTAAGCAATTACAAATCTGAAATATTTTAATTTCAATTTCTGTTGTTATAAAATATCTTGAAAAAATTGTTTTCATTTCTAAAAATTTCGCGGTAATTATTTACACAGCTTCAAAGATCTATTATTTATGCTTAACATTGCAAAGTGGGGCAGAATCGATTTTTTTTTTGCAAATAAATCTGTAACTTCTGATCGGTTAGTTTGATTTTCATGAAATTTGGTATGGGCATAGCAGAAGAATGTTAAGTTTGGAAGGGTGAAAAATCTATTTTTGGGATTTCCATCAAAAAAATCTTAGTTTTTTTTTTCATTTTCTGAATATGAATTCATTCTATTCTACACATTTCAGACTTTAAAACAATTCTTACAAAATATTAAACATTAAACAACAATATAATAAATAAAAAAAGTGCAAATAATTAGTTATAAAAATAAGAAAACATTAAAAGTAGTCAAGCGAAAACATGTGTTATTAATAAATTTTAATCTTTTTTTTAGTAATTGATTCAATCATGATTCAAAACTTTTGCTTGTGCAGATGTATGCATATATTTACCCAATTACACAGAACATTCCCATAATTTAATAATAATTTTACTAAATATTTAAATAAAAGAAATAATAATAAAAAATAAAAATGTTTAGTGTTTATAAATAATAGACTGGCACGAAGACTAAATGTTATAAGAACAGAATACAAAACATAATAATTAATGATTTTTCTTACAAAAATATTTGTGTGCTTATATGTATACATTTATATGTCTATATGAAAAATATCGCAAAAATTTAAATTGTTTTTAATTGATATCTAAAACTTCGATATGTCGAAAATTTTGTCGGTTCAAAAATTTTTGTCTCGATATACATATCAATGTACATAAGGGATATTACTCTTAAACACAGTCCATAAGTGTTAAAAGTTTTAAAAAACGATTCAAATTTTATTATTTTTTTTTTTTTTTATTTTATTGTTTAAAAAATAAAATTTTACTTTTGTTTTTTTTTTTTTTAATAAAAATAAGTTAGTGATTTTTAAAACATAAAAAACATATATGAAAAAAAAATCAAGTAGAAAGAAAAAAATATATAGAAAAATTTTATGACTAATAACAGTACGACATGATTGCACAATTTTTGAATCTCCCAATCGTGTATTTAAATTTCTATTAAAATATAAAAGAATTAAATGTGTAGACGAAGATTTTAAATAAATGTTGACAATTATTTGTGATTTTGACGAATTCTTTGCGATAAATGACATCTCCAGAACAGGTTGTCCGACTGAGTGACAACAAGAGATGAAGACTTAAATTATAATTAAGTACCTGCCCAAAAGTTTTGTAGTTATTTAGAAATAAGTATCGGATTTTTTTTTTTCAAAATGGGAGATTTTTTGAAAATGAACCGGCAAATGTGGAATTTTAAAAACTCTATTATAAAGCTGGTAATGCTATAAAACAAATAGGTCGTTTATCTTCAAAATTAATATCTGTCGAGCTCAACAGGAATCTGCTTTGAGTTCTCAGTCAATTCGCATAGGCGGTGTTAATAAGTATTAAAACTCTTTTTTTATTGACTCTCACGATAAATTGTGATTGGTAAAATTAAGGATTTACCCTACTTATATATTGTAGGATATCTCGAAAACTACTTATCTGATTTTAATGAAAAAATTCAATTGAATTTATTACTAAGTCTTTCTTACAGTACATTTTTTTTATTAAATTCTAAGTTTTATTCAGGTTTTTCCTTAAAGAAAGATACGCTTTGCCATCTTAAGCCATGTATGTGAGGAGTCGCAGAACAAAACAAAAACATTTTCAGAAATTGTTTTATTTTTATTTTTGTATTCAATGGGTAGAAATAAAAAAAGAAAAAAAATTAATATGATATTTTATACCCTTCACAACAGGTGTAAAGGGTATATATATTAGTTTGTCATTTCGTTTGTAATTACTACAATATTCATCTAAATTCCCAAAAAGTATATATGTATATTCTAGATCCTTATTGGTAGGGGAGTCGATATAAAGATGTCCGTCTGTCTGTTGAAATCAGTTTTTAGGAAGCCCCACTTATCGGATATATATGTTTTATATATCAAAATATACGGAAAATCCCATATAAGAACGCTTATAAGAAGTAGCACAATCGGTTGATAAATAACGAAGTTAACGACTTAGTTTTTACATAAAAAATTCAAAATCTTTCAATTTTTTCTTTGAAAAAAATCGGTTCACTATATCCCAGATATCGGTCAAAACGCTTTTTTATACTTTAAATCAATTAAATTTGTTCATAAGCAATGGAGTTATGGTCCAAAAACTAAAAAAAATTAACAAAAATACAAAAAATTTCCTGATGTTCAATATAAACTAATTTGCTTCTTTAAATGTCTGGAAATGTTTCGGTCGAAACAACTTTGTACACACGGAAAGAGAGATTGTCGTTGTTATACCAAATTAGAATTTTTCAAATTGTCCAATGTAGTTTAATGTGGAATGCAGGTTTTAAAACTATGTCCAATTATTAATAAAAGCAATTTTTAAAACGACATGAGAGAAAAATTGCAGACCCATTGGCCATTGAAAACAACGTTTCCTATGCCATTGACTCTAAATAACAACGGTGTGATTAATAATAATTCAAATGTAAGGCAGCAATTTCAACAATGTTTTTCTTGTATTTGATGGCTAGGACAGCTTAAAATATAATTTATTGCAATGAGAATAATAATTATTATTATTATTGATTAAAAACACATAAAAAATTAAAAACTCAAATTTGTTGAATGTGTAAATTTGTTTAAATAAAATTTTATGACATATTTTCTGTATAAATTATTCGGTAGAAACAGTGACTCTGGCTAATAAAGGAGAAATATCAGACATCCCAATAAAAAAAAATCAAGATCTGATAGAAAAAGACTGAAAGCTGATTCCTGTTCAGCACGTTAAATTCCATGTAGACCACATATTTTTGTTTTTTGTATTAAATTTCATGTCTGACCTTAAAATCAGTTTAAATGTCTAATTTTCCAAAACTAATATTTACATGACTTTGTCATAGTCTTATAATAATACAATACATTATTTATTTGAACCAGTCTAAAATATATAACAATAATGATTTCGTACCATCACCAAAATATGAAAAAAAATAATAATAATAAACCAATTAAAAATATTTGTATATAAAAATTATAATAACATTAAGAAAACAACATTACCCGTGCACGCTATTTCTACGTGAATTATTTAAATCCGTACGTTTTTGTGTTTGTAAACTACTCCTCATAGTACCACCACGCGAAATAGAATGGTCCAAAACATCACTAAATGCATATGAATTAAGATAAATATATTTTTATATATGTAAATGTGAAATATGGATATGAATTAACTTAATATAATGAATAAAAAAAAAACAAATAAATAAAATTAATATTATACTCTAAGTGCGACTATTTTTTAGCTATTTTATACTATAAAATATTAATAAACAGAAATTAGTAGTAAGTAGATGTTGTAACGATATGTTGCTGAGTTTACAGCCCTAGGCCGAAATATTTCGGGTCATTCCGTTGCATAGAACCGTCTGTCGTGGAAATGCCTACTGATAACATCCCCACACCACCTACATGAGGAAATGAAGGTACTACCAATCAAGGAACATAACGTAATATTAACCAAACAGTTCCTCTTGAGATGTCATCGGAGGGGAAACCAAACTTCAACATTATACAGTTGGATTCTCCCCGATCTTCGTAAGTACGAGAAGAGCATACTAAGATATGTTCAGGATCCATTGGACCGCAACTTGTACTTGACAGATTTGAACGACATTCAAAAATGCGTCATCGATTCCGCGATTGCAAGTTACCGCTTGAATGTTGTTTTAGGAGGCCGCCCACTGCCTATTGCAGATAACGAGGAGAATCTGCTCGGAAAACAAGAGTAGTTCTGGTTCAACTGAGTTACGGATGGAGCAACAGGCTCAATGCCTACTGGTCTCGCACAGACCGTACCTTCCCCAACTTATGTCCAGCATGTGGTGAGTGCCTACATGGTACCCACAACATTTTCAACAGTCCTGCGAACCCTACTTTTCTTTGTCCAACGGATTTATGTACACAACCAGTGGAAGTAGCACAATTCCTCGGACTTGACCACGATGCAGAACCCCCTGACTGAAAATTGTTAAAATGTTACAACAACAACAGTAGTAAGTAGACGACAATAACTCCTATTTTCAAACAAGAAAAAGAAGTAACATTCATCATTTAGACCTCGACTTTAATAAAATACATATTTTTTCAATTTAATTATCAAAATCTTAGTTATAAGAAAATAAACTTCAAATTATAATAGAGGTATACTACGAGTATGAATATTCATTTAAATAATTATTAAGTCTCTTTTCAGTCGCGAATTTATATATAAAAAAATTATAATTTTATATATTAATGTGCATTAAAATTAACTTAACCAATTATTGACCGGAGATCCCAAAATACTATTCATGTGACTAAAGGGTTAAATTAATGCAATTAAAATATTAATTTAAATGAGATCTTTCCAATGTTGTTTTAAAATATAATTGACGATGGAAAATATCCAAAGTATTCGAACTTTAAAAAATGATATTTAAAATAAAATCATTGAATTTTTTTCTTTTAAATTTTAGTTTCGCCAGAATGTAAACAAATTTTAAACTATTTTTTACTCAATATAAATTATACGTCGTTTTTCTATCATATTTTGAAATTTATTTTACAAAATGTTAAAAATTATGTATAGTGTCAATCAAAACTATATTTTTGGAGGTATTTTAGAATTGGTCCAGCTTACGAAAATGAAATAATTGAACCGAATTATTTTGGGAGTTAGTTTAAAACATACCAATCTTTAATTTGCAAACTTTTGTATTTCTATACAAATCAAGACACTTTATTGTAGGCACATATATATATCAAAAAATATATATTAAACAAATTTTATTTTTTAAAGATTGGTATATTTTAAACTCAATCCCAAACATTTTGAGATTCCTCTGGCTCTTAATGGGTTAATTACATGTTGTCTAATAAGATAGGCTATTCCTATTAAAATCTTAAAATCTGAAAATCCAACGAAAAGTTACTTAAATAAGCCGAATTTTAATTTTCTACGTCTGCTAGGAGCTCCACTAATCTCTGGAAAGTGAAAAATGCTTAGCAGATTATATATAGATTTCTTTTATATACAAACTCTCCGGAAGTATTTTGACAAAAAAAAACACATCTGCTGTAAATGGGAAATGCTTTTTTTATTTTAATATCCCAGCAAAATCGCTTCTAACTTTTTTGGAAGATTCTAATAATTGCTTCCAAAAAAGTTAAAATAAATGAATTTTTAGTGGGAAAAAATATTATTAATTTCTAAGAATATTGCAATTTTGCAAAATTAAAAGCATTTTTATTATTTTTTAATGTAGCTAAAGCAGAATTTTTGTTAAAAATTTTATAAACATAGTTTTAATGGAAGTACTTCAAAAGAAATATACAAGAAGCTTAAAGAAGAACATCCTACCAATGACAACCATGAATTAAAAAAAAACAAATTCTCCAGTTTTTTCACCACTAAGTACTTCCTTCATTTTAGCTGGGGTGTACAATAAATAGTCTTAGCAGAAGGTTATCTGGATGTCTCTTGATGATCGAGCGGAGACTCAAATATACTATCTTTTTTAATAAAACTGGGTGTTTAAAATAGAAATTTTGGTCTGCACTATGTATGCGCATGATGTTTATGAACATTATGGTAGTAATTTCTCTGTTCCTCTCCACTCTCAATGAACCGTCTGGGCTTCGGCGTGAATACGCCACCCTTTCTAACCTAACCCTAACCTATGATAGTAATTTGATTTATAAATTGCGTATAGAATTAAAAAACATTGCAGAAAAGAGAAAAATAGTCGCACTTTGAATAATTATTGCATATATACACCTTTAAAATTAAACTATATCGTTTTATTTATGCTAGAGGAGTTGAGTATTTCTTTCAATTGTTTTTATTGAAGAAAATGGAGTAAAAAATATATTAGGGATAAATTTAAATGAATTAATAAATAGGCCGTAAATACTAAACATTAGCATGAATAAAACTTCTTCATTTAATTACACATGACAACAAAATCGAAAAAAATTTAAAGGCTTGAAAAAAACATTTTACAATTTCCAGTAGTATAAATATGGTCAAAATTTAAAATTCTATGGAGAGGTTTTTCGATTTTTTCTTTTTTTTAAATTATACATTTTTTAGACGCTATTCTACATAATTAATAATAACTCAAAAAGTATAAGACCGATATTATTGAAATAAATTTAGAAAAATATACATTTAAATAACCTTTAATATCTTTATATATTGAGTTTTAATCCGCTCCGTAGTTTCGGAGTTATAATACAAAAATTAAACAAAAAATATATTTTTTACGTGAATATGACAAAGTTTTTTTGTTAAAAAAAAAAAATCATAAAAATCGAAAACGGCATTTTTGCTTTTTTATGAAGCCACATGTAATAGCAACAAAATGCGATATAGTAAAAGTCTATTGATCTTTTTTGAATTTATTCGCATTCGCTCATTTTCACAAAATTTAAGTTTTTTTGAATTTTTTTCCTCTTTTCTAAGTTTATTTTAATAATATCGAACTAACACTTATTGAGTCTTAAAAAAAATTATTATTAAAAAAAAAAAAAATTGTACCATATTTGGACTACTGGAATGTGAAATAAAAAACATACCGTTGAAGACTTTGACGTATTGGTATATTACGTTGCAACAAATGTGTGTCCGAGTTTATTGAAAGGGGTTCTTCAGTACTATTGTCAGAATCATTGCCGCCAGATTCAGAACCAATTGTAAACTGCGATTGTGTTAAACGTGAATCATCAATCCAAGAACGACGATTCTATAAAAATATAAATAAAAATATGTCGAATTATGAATATGTATCCAAGTTTTTTTTTTTAAATTAGTATCTCAACTTACACGACTTGGAACCTTACTCATTAAATCTGAGCTTGCTTTTTTTACACGTCTTACTAAATTACTAGCAAATGGTTTTCTAAAATAGAAGAAAAATATAAAAATCAAGTGCAGAGTTTAGTAAAGGAAACCATACTTTTTAGGTGCAACAGCTTCTGATTTCTTGAAGAGTTCCATAATCTTTTCTTCCAACTTTTCTTTTTGGCGATTTAAGTTATGCACACATTCCGTGTAACTCTTCTCCTCCTCGTGGAAATGTTTTTTATCTTCAAGTGATAGTGTTAATAATTCATGATATTGTTTAAGTAAATGTGAAACATTTTCCATCAATGTTTTTCGTTCGTTGTCTAGATCTCCATTTTGTTGCATTAGCATCTAAAATTAAATTTGTTATTAAAAAATGTCATTTCAAATACAAATTAATTTTAATTTTAATATAATTATTTATTATTTATAGAATGAAATAAATAAATGAAATTACCTCGCAACGTTGTGTAGATTTGGCGTATTGGATTTCCAACATTTTTAATTGATCATTTCTATTTCCCAACTCCCCAGTTAGTTCGTTGTTTTGTAATTTTAATTTACCATTTTCCATACGGATCATTTTATATTGTTCTTGAATATTTTTGTATTCATTCTTGAAGCGCTCGCTAGTTGCGAACAAGTTACGGAAATCATCGGTAAGTTTCGAGTGTTCTGTACGAAGTATAGCTAGATCTTCGGAACAAGATTTCATTGAAGTATTTTGTCGCTTTAATTCATCAATTTGCTTTTCTAAGCTAACAATTTGATCTCGAAGTTCACGCGACTCATTTCGCAGGTCTCGCACAACGACCTTAAGTTGCTCTTTGCCTTTGTTTAGAGATTCATATTCTGATGACAGTTGATTGTGCAAACATTGCAAAGTGACTTGATCATGAAGAAGGTTTTTATGTTCTTGTTTGAGTTGTTCATTTTCTTTCAAAAGAACATCTTTGTCAGCCGCCAATTGAGAATTGGCCAACTGTAAAGCAACATGTTGAGTATTCAGAGATGTGATCTGAGAACCTAACGTAGCAACGTCGACTTTAAAGCGTGCGTTTTCAGCTTGTAATTGATCATACGTTGATTGTAGTGCAACATTAAGGGCGCTTAGTTGGGTATTAGCCTCTGATAGCTTTGTAATCTCAGCTATTTCAAATACTTCTGATGCCGATGAAAGTTCAATGTTCTTTTCTACAGTAAATACTTCTTTGCGATGACACAGGACACAAATATCGGACTTTGCATTACCATTTTCCGATTGTTCTTTTGAAACATTGAGCATTATTTCACGAACAGTTTTAAAGGTTTCCGGATTACGCACCAATTTCTCAACTACTGTTTCTACATTCAGCTCGGATTTTTCATCAGTAGGATCCACATTTAAACCAAGTTTTTCTAAATTGTGTCTCACTTTATTGGTGGCTAGAGTTCCGGAGACCAAATCATTGCGCAAAGTAGCAATTGTTTGTAAATCAATATCATGTTGGGATATTAATTCCTGATTTTGAACTTCCAATTCATTAAGACGAGCATGTGTCTGTTCAGATTCTTCTAGCGCCCTCGTTAACCGTAATATTTCTTTACTTTGAGCATCGCCTAATGCACACTGACCATCTAATAACACTGACTTCTCTTCAAGATTCTCTTTAAGTTTGGCCACTTCTTTGGCAAGACTGGCATTTTCACGTTCGAATGTATTAAGTTTGGACTGTAGCTCGTAGACAGTTTCTTTAGTATTTTCAAATGCTTTCACTTTTTCAACGTACTGTTCAATCTCCTTTGACCTCGATTCAGCCATACGTTCTAAGTCATCGGCACGCCGTTGGACACTTTCGTTTAATGTTTGAATACGTTGTTTTTCTTTATTCAATGTTTCAACGTGTTTTTCTAAATCTGATATTTTCGTTCGTTCCACTTCACGTTCTTGACTTTGTTTGTCATAAGCTTTCTGACGTTGATCTAAGGTAATTTGCATTTTTTTATTTTCCTCTAAAGCTTCTTTAAAAACATTTTCCAATTCTACGTTTTGTTGTGTAAGCCGTTGTATATTATCTTGCATTTGCTCAATTTTTAAACTCAATTTCTTTTTCTCCTTCTCTAATTCCAATATTTTATTGGTGGATTCGTGAAATGAAGACTCTTTAAGTTGATCTAATGCTGCTGTAAGTCGGCGATTTTCTAGTTCAAGTTTTAAAGCTCGTGTCTATAATATAGAGAAAATAATAATAAAAATTACAATTATTGTCACCATTCTTTCTGCTTTATTTAGACCAAAATTTTTTAAATTGTGTATATATGTGTTCATATTTACCTGAGCGTTGTTAGTCAATTGTTCAGATAAACTATTGTCACCAGAATTACAGTCATCTTCGTTATCAGAAAATGACTTGTCCATGTCTAAAGTGCTGTTTAAATTTTTGGCCACCAATTGAAGTTGAGTGTTCTCTTCAATCAACTCTTCTAATCGAGAGCGATCGGAATCTCTTTCCAGTGCCATATCATTTAACTTTTGCTTATATTTAATAATTTCCGATTCCAATGTCATGACATGCTCCGATCTCTTACGCCATCTTTGCAATTGTTCTTCCAACATTTCCCTTCAAAAAGAATATTTAATTGGAATGCAAGGAGGAGATATAATAAAATTAATCTTACTTTGATTCCAAAAGCATTCGATTATCTTCACGCAATTCTTCAACTCGTGTTTTATAAAATTCCGAATCAGTTAATTTCTCTTTAAATTTTTGTAATTCTATTTCTAAGCGATCTGCCCTCTCTGCACGTTCTCTTAAAACATCGAGTTCGTCACGATATGCTGAAGCGCGCTTAGCTTCCGAATGCCACTCTTGGCTCTAATTATGTTAAAGATAGTTAAATAATAATACCTTTTATATAAATATTCTATAATATATTAATTTAGTTTTTTTTACACTTACTTCTAAGCGGAGTTTCTCATACTGGGCATTTTTGTGTTCAAGTTCCTCGCGTAATTCCAGTTGACTCTCCGACTTCTCTTCACTAGAAAGATGGTTAGATACATATTCATTGCAGAGATACATATGGGCAATTATAAGACATTTTTAACCTGGCTGAAACTGACTTAAATCCTTAAAAAGTTTTGTGGTAATGATATATTTAACAAATTGGTTACAGATCTTCAAAGACTTCAAACTAATACAGTGCTAAATAGCACTGTATTTAGCTTTTTTTAACCAGGATTGTCGTTCAAAGTTCAAGAATATGGAAAAACTGATAAAAACTGCTTGAATTTTTACCATTCTTCTACAATTTTTGTTCACGCGTTTATACTTTTTTGATCTTACTCTATCATAAGTAAACTAATTGGACTTTGTACATAAATTTTGGAAGGTATTGATATTTATTGTAATTGTGCGTATTTTGTGGTATATCTTTTTATCAAAATTTAGAAAACAAGTAAGAAAATTTTTCAAAATGTCAGTTTTTCGCGAGGCACATTCACATTTAATGTGAAGGGCTAAAACACCTACACCTAAATACTTACAGCTCTTGACGCAGTTTTCTTAATTTCGATTTTAAATCTGCCAATTCAACTGCCATGTGATTGTTTTCTGTATTTGATGAAGATGAAATAGGCGTTGAAGTTAATCCACTTGAAGCCGATAGAGACAAGTTTGAAGAATTCTCACCACAGGCTGAAGAATTCAAAATATCGCGCTCATTACATACTGATGAAATCCACTTTAAGTACATGCTATCACGTTCTTTGGTCAATCTTAAAATGTGATTATACATGGCCTGAGGTGTTAACAATTCCAATGATTCTTCCGTCAATACTAAACTGTGATTATCAGTCACCTAATATTATATTGAAAAAAAAAAAAAAAATATTTACATACTAGTATTGATATTTTAAATATTACCTGTTTTATTAATTCAACAATAGCATGTTGTGTCTCGACATCTAATTCTTTAATTCTAGCAATAAATAATTCTTTGTTTGGACACTGCACTGCAGCACCTAAAAGAAGTGTTAATAAAATTTTCATTTGTTCCAAGCCCTGTTTAGTTTCTGGATGATAGCCAAGTATGTAACAATCTGGTAGCACCAAAATAGTTTGTCCAAATTCATCTTCAAATAATGATTTCAAATTTCGTACTATACATTCAAAATTTTTCGCTCTGGCAATTGATAGCGCAACGTCACTCGTATCATTTATTTCGGTTGGATTATTTTGCGGCTCAGGGTCGATTTGGAGCCAAACACTATGTATGATGTGACCATCAAGAAGTGATGAATATCCCGTTAGAATTTCAGGGCGCGAAAGACAGGATTCCAACTGAGTTTGACAAAAAAAAACATAATTTTTTAATTTGCATACATATTTATTTTAATTTTAAACAAAATAAGAAAATCACGAGCCGTTCAGAATATATTTTTGGTAAATTTTATTTATTATTCTTTAATATCATAACAAAGACCAATGGGGCATATGGAGTTAACAAATTTACCACTAAACAAAAACCTCAATAAGAAATAAAATAACGATAAACAAATTTATATAACTTATATTTGTATAAAGAGACGTAACGAAAGGACAGAATATATAAAGAATAGTGAAAAAGAAATGAATCTCATAATATGATGAACCAAATTATAAATCATAATTTTGAAGATAAAGTAGTTATTTTTTTAAATGTTTCACAGAACGGCTAAATGAAAAAATGACTTAATGTTCAAAATATTGTCTGAGATAAACATATTATGGAAACATAACATTATTTTGGATTTTACATAGTCCAAAAAAAGACAATAAAGACCTACAAACAAATGCAGAAACATGACTATGCCGTCGTAAACAGAAGTGATAACAAATAACTTTGTTATAACATAATACATAAGTTTCTTCATATTATACGTATTTTCAAATTTCTATCAGCGGAGAATACAAGCAATGCAATGTGAGGCTAATACGCTCGTAAGTTATAAATTAAAATTAAATTAATAAAAAAGCAAAAATATTGCACTTTTCTGCACTTCAAAGTATAATTGATTTCTTGAAATGCCATTACGGGAAAAATTTTAGTAGTTAGAAAACCTACGGTTAAATTTTTATAAAAAACGACAGTTAAATAAATATATTATAATACATTTTTTAAAAAATTAAGAAAATATTTGATCAAAAATCCACTAACACATTTAGCATAATTCAGGCGCGGATTCAACTAAAGCTTTTGGGGGAGGAAAATAATATGATTTTAACAACTATTTCCTCAAATTTCTTGATTTAGTACTGTTAATAGATTATATAAATTAAATATTATATATATATATAATATATAGAAAAATGTTCAAGATCTAGAGTCTCTCTGCGACTTTTACCTATTGACACTCTCTCTGGATATTAAATGGTGTTGGTAACTGGAGAGTGGCAATTTCAGAACGAAGAGTTTAAAAATTCTATTAGTACAGTTTAAGTATTAAATCGCATTACGTTTGTACTAGAGATTTTTTATATGAAATAAGCTGCTATATAGATTTAATGTTATCATAAGTAAATATAATCCAAATAGCTTTAATTACCGATATTACTTTTATTTAAGAAAACAATTTATAATAAGTCCGTATTGCGGGTATTTCGGATTGAATCATTGAAATCAACTCCAAAATCATTTATTTTTTGACCTTATAAAAGATATCGTCTTCAGATCTTAATACGTAGAAGGTAATTTGTTTTTAATCAATTACATAAAATTATATAAATCGTTTCAAAATTTTATATATATATCTGGAAAAAAACACTAAACCTACGAACTATATTACAGGCATACATTATAATTCTGAGCTCGACGTGTATAGTTCATATTCTTTTACAGCTAATTTTTGTGTGGGGCAAAGAGAATCAAAATAAATTAAAAAGATAAAATGATTTTTAAAAGGTATATTTGAATCTATATAGAGCCTATTAGCATTAGTATTATCTACAATCGTATTTGTTACGTGAATTTTCGTTAGTAGTGCCTTATTTTAGTATCCTCTCATAAGGACTTTTTATTTGGGGGGGAAATTTCCTNTTTTTCCCTTCCCGTGAATCCGCGCCTGGCATAATTATTACTAATTTATTTTCTTAATACTACATAATAAATTTCAGTTTAATCTTAAGCTATATTTTTAATACATATAAGATCTGACTATATTTTATTTAGTACTTTTTTTTTTTTTGTTAAACAAAAAGCTATTTTTAAACCCGGTTCTTTCTGTTAAAAACAACTGATTTATTCGATATTCGAAAAATTGACTGAAAAATAGGTTTTAAACTCTGATAGAAAGTCTAGTAGATCTAACTATAACATACTTATGACAGTCTTTGATTAACTACCACACTTGTTTAGATTCCATAAGGCAAATAATAGATATATTTTTACATTTCCATGATAGTAAAGCATTTCTTTAAATTAAATTTTCTACTATTTTACTATCCTAAAGGTATGGTTAAAACAACGCAGTTTTCTTTGTCCACATAGTTTTCAGCATTATTTTTTATACATTGTCAATTTATGATACATATAGTACTAATAAAAAATGTTTGTAACAAAAGCAAAATAGGGAATAAAAAATAATATATAAAATATAACGAAATAAAAAGAAACTGGTCAAGTGATTATCCAACCAGATTTGCATTTGTTTAAAATGTTCATATAATGTATTTTAATATAAAGTACAATTAAAACATTAAAATCAACAGTTAGTTTATATAGACATCAACAACAAAATACGTATAATTTATATGTACTAGATACATACATATGTATATGTTTATATGTTCTTTTTAATTATTTATTTTTGTTGTATTTTTTCAGTAAATAAAGAAAATATATCAAAGTTGAATTGTTTTTACCATTCTTCTTAAATGGATCTAACTTAATAAATATTTACAAAATTAAAATATTCAGTATAGCTGCTTGATTGTTGTGGCAATATGTATCATTGACCTTGTAAATGTATATACTTTCTGCGACTGTTTATCGCTAAGAGGAGCTAAAATGGGAAATCTTAGAACTATTTACATATGTATTTATATATACATATGTATATACGATTTTACCTTAGTATGCTCTAATACAAAAAAAAAAAGACAACCATAACATGTATGTACGAACGTATATATATATATTGTATATATGAATATTCATATTCACGTTTAAGTATGTATGTACCATAGTGGGAATTTAACATCAGTAGAAAAAAGTAAGTGTAATTATAATTTATGTAAATAAGTCAAAGACTTTTATGAATAGATGAAACATGCAATTGCGATAGTGTTCTATTTTGTTTATTTGTATATTTTATTAGTAAACAACTTTTTATAATAAAACTTAATTAGTTAATAGCTAAATAAAATAAATACATTTTTATGAAATATTTTTCTAAAACATTTAATTTGTATATTTTTACACGTGTAAATCATTTTAACACCTGTTAAAACAGTTTTACCTAAATTGAAATATTTATTTTCTTTACGAACTACCCTTAAATTTTCTTCAATTTTATAGTCCTTTATAAAAAAAAAAAAAAACTAAAGAAAAAAAATTATGCTTACCCACGAAACAAGTGCACCATTGATGAATTCATCTATTTCATTGGCTGAAACAGCAGCACCCGCTACAGCTGCCATTATTTAAGGTTATTATTTTGTGGTTGATGCTGATATTTCAGCCTGATCAAATAAATTGTATACTTTTGGAAAAACGTTTTTTGATTCATATATTTAAAGAAAACATTCATATATTTTTATAAAAAATAAAGATGAAAAAATTTTGAAATTAAAATAATATTTTTCTTAATATCATTTTTTTTACATTACATTGCCAAATATATTAACTCAATTTTTATGCTTTTTGTTAGTACGATGGGCTGTCAAATTATATTTTAAACAAAATATATAGAAGCAAAATAACGCGGTAAATGTTTAACAAATGAACACATTAAATTCACAACTTGTTATTAAACATTATTAGCACAATTAATACATATTTTAATATTTTAAAAACAAATAACACTGAATAAAATGTCTTTAAGGAGAACAACAAATTTTACTTCTGTCCAGATTAGAGCCCTGCGCCGAACGATTTTAACGGCGTCGGCGGCTTTACTAAAAATTGTCATCGGCGGCTCAAAGTCGGCTGTTAGCCGGCGGAGAGGTGAACATAACAACTTTTTATTTCCTAGTTTTCACATCGTCTTATAGAGTTCATTGAATCACAAATGTAGTTCCAAGTCGCCTTAGATGTAAGGGGATCCGAAGACCGTTTGTTTGAACATAATTTTTTATTTCCTAAAAGATTTATAACATACATTTTTGTTATAAAAATATATATGATCCCTACACATGAAATATTTCAAGCTGGTTTCTCATTTAGTTTAAAAGTTAAGGACCAAAATAAAATCTTATTAGTAATAAATTCTGAGCTATACAAAATAAAATGTTTATTGTCATTTTTAAGGCATTTATATAAAAAAATCTATAAAAGATTCTTCTTTTCATAAAAATTTTCCAATTGAAATAAAGCGAATTGTTGACAAAAAATCTATTAAACGTCCATTTTATTTGATTTATTAATTTATTTTAGTAATATGAAGCTTTCAAGGCCAAAAATACATTTACATATTTTATGAAAACATTGTCGATAGTTTAAAAAAATATAAACATAATAAGGTATAAAAAAATTATCTGCTTCTCAAACAAATTTTGACGTTTGTTTGATATAGACTTGACGTAAGGTAGGGTCTAGACCATAGTATAATTAGAAAGTATACTCGTATAATTAGAAAGTATACTCGTATACAAATTTTTCATTGATACACCTCGGCTTACTTTCAAATTGTTTTTGTATTCCCATGTAAAAGTTTTTCGTGAGTATTTTAGTCTTCCTCTC
>MINK01172870.1:0-20155 GCA_001735545.1 Phormia regina
TAACCTATGTTATTATTCAAATATAGCCATCAACTTTCCATGGCTTACCAAAAAAAAATAGTTTTTTTAACAGCAATTTCATACAAATTCTTTTTTTTTAACATCTTTTTATACCAAACATATTTGAACATGTGTGGCCTCACCCAGTAGTATAACAAACACATACTTGTTTACATATGTAAACTCTTGGATTTCATTTCATGATATTTTTTATTCTTATTTTATTTTTAACCATTTTGTTTGCTGATGAAAGCTAAACAAATTTACTAATTGTCCCGGTAACAACATACAAGATTGAATGAAAGATAAACCAAACCAACAACAAACAACAACTGGCTATATCTTCTTCATGCATGATCAAACATTGCCACCACCTCTAACCAATACTGTTATCATTAAACAGGACCTGACAACATTGTTGAAAGTAAAATAAATGTTAAAAAAAATAACGAAGAACAACAAAAACAGTAACAAGAACTTCATTATTTTAACATATAAATGGTAATTTTATATTTTACTCAAGCCATTTAAAAAAACAACAATAATATTTTGTTGAAAAAAAAAAAAAACATTTACCCATAAAAACCGTTACAAAATTGTTATACAAAAAACAACTCTGTTGGATTTTACATTTTTATAGTTGCCAACAGTGAAAAAACAACATGCCTTTGGTCAGAGTTTTACCAAAGAAAGCAACAACATTCTCTGGAAAAAAACTGAACACATGCCAAAAAATATGCAATATTTTAATAGATTACTAGTTTTGTTGTTATTTTTTTCTTTGAAAATCCTTTTTGTATTTATACTGTAGACGTTATGTCGTCATCGACATACAACAGCAGCAGCGTTGTCGTTATTGTGTAGAGTATTTTGCTGTTTAAAGCCATCAGTTCAATTGCAACAGTCGCGTGGTTACCGTTTGTGCAGCAAGTATTTTCCTTTTTGGAATTTTTTTAAATCAACAAACGAATTTGTGAAAATATTTTTTAACTTTTTAACGCAAAATAATAAAAAAAATAAAGAATAAAATAAGTGTTCAATAAAAACAGTTAAATAAATAAGAAAATCCTCTAGTGCCTTTATATCATACACCAACAAACAAACACTCAAAATGGTTGCTATTAATAATTGTGAGTTTTTATTTTATTATTTTATTTTTAAATAATTTCAACAATAAACAATTAGAAATTATCATAAATAAATTAAATATTAATTAAAACATCACACAATTTCATTTATTGAACACAAAAATTAATTGCTATTAGCAAAAAATTATAATTAAGCTGTTTAGTATATTGCAAATAATTAGAATATTATTTTAACAGCGTGATTCATATATATTTTAATTTTATTTGTTTTTTTTTATATTTAACAAATATAATCAATATTTTAAATAGTCCTTTAATTTTTTTTTAGTTTTAATTTGTATTTGTCTACCTTGGAATTTTTTTTTATCTTCTAGAACATGCAATTTTTTCAAATCACGTAATGCTATTTCAAACACGTGTCTGTTAGTCTACAAACAATAATGAGTATTTCAAAAGATAATTTAAATTTTTTTAATGTGAAATGAAATTGTTTTGGAAATTTCTAGTTCATAGATAATTTATTTAAATAATTTGTTTTGCAAAACAAATAATTATAGTATTTAGAACTTTTGTTTTGGTGACTATAAAATTTAAATTAAGTACACGTTTCAAAATTTGTTGTAATAATATATAAAATAACTTGTTAAAAAAAAATGAAAACTTAATAATTTATCTTCAATTTTAACAATTAAATATTGCTATAATAAGCTTTGTCAAGTTATAAACACGTGTTAAAAAACTTTTCAAATTAATAATAGGTTCTATTGAACATATTTAAATATTTTTTGTAATATTAGACACCTTTAAAAAAAAAGAACTTTAAATTTTACTTTCTAATATATTAGCTCTATAATCAAAAATAAGATAAATTTATTAGAATTCATAGTAGATTCCTAATATCTCAACCCCACTAACAAATTTGTTATATAATCCTGAATAAATATATATGTATAACTTCTGATTCATAACTGCAAACTCGAACACGTGTAGCCATTAAGTCACTAAATAAAATATTACTAATTCCATTTATTAAGAAATCACTTACTATTTAAAAACATTTATTTTATTAAATTGTTTTTGATAGTGTTTACCCGTGTGAAACTCTTGGAGAAGCAAACGACATTTAATAGTATATTCAATTCTCTCGAAATACAAAAGAGTGCCGATTTCATTAAGTCACACGATAATAACTATTATAATCTTGCAATTAAAAAAACAACATTAAAACAACAAATAAGTTCAAATTTCTCCTCAGGTAGATTGTGTTCCACACGTGATCCGTAGATCTTTTATGAAACTGTTATTTTTTTAACCGTATAATGAAGTTTAAGCAATTTTGAAATAAGTAAAAATTAATATAGACATAATTGCCTTAGAAGCAAAATATTAATATCATAATTTTATTTTTTAATGTCATAACTTTTTGCCAAAAATTCTTTACTCTATCCAATGAATAAAATGGAATATTGGTGTAATGTAAATTTATTATATTTTAACCGTATGAAACGTGTCCTAACAAATTTTAATTATAAAAGATCTCCAGTAAATAATATCAGCAATATCACGATTTCAAAAGGCAAAGATATATGAGAAATTTTATTTCAACTTTATAGTTTCTTGAAACAAAAAAACTTCTTAATATATAAAATATAATTTATAAAACTTCCCGTTCAACTGTTTTACGAATAATAACCATAGCATAATTATAAAGTACTCTCACATCTACAAAAACAACAATTCCTAGTATATTGCTATGAACAGAAAATGAGAGAATAACGTAGAAGAGTAAAATACTTACGAAAAAAAATTTACATAGGAATACAAAAACAATTTGACATTACCCTGAGGTCAGTGTTGCCACTTCATGTGTAATTACACATATCGTGTGTAATTTTTGTTTACATGTGTAGCCCGTATGTAATAAGTTTCATGTGTAATTTTAAATCTCAGTCACTGAGGCATAAAAATTACTTTTTTTCCATCTTTTTTTCTTTTTACAATACTTTTATTAAAAATACAAAAATATACAATCTAGTGGCATTTTTGACAACTTGGATTTGCTTCCGACAATTAGATATCTAAAGTACTAAAAGAAGTAAATCCAGATTTAGTTTTAATAAAATGCTCCTGTCAAATATTGTTTAAAAAAGATTGTAAAATTGTATGAGTAAGTGTAAAAACGCGTAAAAGATCTTAATAGTTTGAAAATTTTCATGCAAAAGTTTTGTGTTTTACAGCACAGAAAACAACTAGAAGTCCTACTCAAATCATTCGCTCAAAAACAAAAAATTATTCTCTTCACACGTATAAATTTGCTTTGTAAAAAATTTTACTAACACATACAAAGAGTTAGATTTTTTTGACAGTTGAGGCAGGATTTTTGAGAGTAAGTTGGAGTTTTTAAGTTGCTTTATTTTAATGTAAATCCGAAGTAACTGCCCCAAAGTTCTTATTTGAAAAAATTCTAAGGGAAAATATTTTAATTTTTATATTTTATATTAAAAAAATTCATGTGTAATTTTTCTTCTGATGTGTAATTTGTTCATAGGATATGTGTAATTAGTAACATTTTTGGTGGCAACACTGCCTGAGGTATTTCAATGAAAAAATTGCAAAACACCTGATACTTTCTAATACTATGATAGTAAGATAGAAAACAACAAGAAGTCCAACTGTTTTCATTCGCTCTTTTCACACTTATAAATTTGTTCTGTAGAAAATTTAACTAATACATACAAAGAGTTACGTTCTTTTTTTTTTTTGACAATTAAGTCAGGATTTTTGTGAACAAGTTGGACTTGAACTATATAAAATTGTTATTATTTTTACAAAGAATTTAAACTATTTGCTTTTTTTTCTTCACGTGTTTTTGTTAGTACAGTATTAGTCTCGATTGTTCGTGATACGATTAACCGGCAACGTCGTTTTTGCGGGTAAGAAAATTTGTAATTATTTTAATTTTTTCCATACATTTAATGTTTTTTTCTGTTATCTGGGATTCTAAGCCAAATTTTTTCGATTACTTTTGAACAATCAAACACAATATGAATAAAACAAAAAAGGAAATAAGATAAGTCAGAGCAAGGAAATTACTGCATTCAAGAAAAGCTAGTAAACAAAAATATGAATTTGAAAAAAAACAACATTATATGATTTATATTATTTAAACATTTATATTAAATCCCTGAATAAAAGAACCAGCCACAATTTTTACTCAATTATCCGGGAGAATTGATTATTCCGATCTCCACCTTTACAGATAATAGAGGTCTCACTGTACATTATTATGTATGAATTTATTATTTAAATTATTTTGGCAAAATCTTTATATTAAAAAATTTTAAGCAATATTTTAATATTTTATTTTTTAACAAAATGTATATGATTAATAATGTTAAATAAGAAAAAAATATTATTTCTTTCACGATATAGTAAAAAGCTTACTGTTCTGTAATTAATTAAACAGTCTGTATCAAAAATAATAATTGTAAGGTTTTTGTTTGTTTTTCAACAAAAACTTGATGAAAATGTTTTCTGATTTCTATGAAAAAACTAAACTAATTTATTTGGCGTTTATACTAAAACTAATATGGCATTTATACCAAAACTAAAACAATTTGGTTTTTTAAAAACTAAATTTCAAATACTAATCGTTTACATACCTTTTTTCTCTCCATGTGGTTTTTCTTGAAGTATTTACCCTTTTTTACTTTTGTTAGCAACGTTTTAGGGACATTTTAAAAATTATTTATACGAAAATTTAATGCAAGAAATAAAATTATTTAAGAAAATTGACAATTTTATGTATATCGTCATGTTCGAAAGCTGACTTTTATGAAAACATCTAAACAGGTTGTATCATAAATATTTATTTTAATAGTTTTTATTTAGTTTTTAATAAAAACTAGATGAAAATGGTTTTGATTTGTATGGAAAAACTAAATAAATTTAAGTAGTTTTTCAATCAAAAACTAAATGAAGCCAAATTTCAAAAACCAAATCGTTTACATTTTTTCTGCATAAGGTTTTTGTTGATTTGTTGAACTTTTTTTATCTTATTTTGATAATATTGTGTTCGTTTTGTTGATAAAAACATTCTCACATAAATTTTAAAAATAATTTGCACCAAACATTTATAAAAATTATAATATTATAAAAGAAATTTGACATCTTTCCGTTTTACATCATATAAGTTAACTTTTGTGAAAACACTTAAACAGGCTGTATCATAAATAGTTATTTTTATTTCGGTTTTAAAAAAAAAAACTAAAAATGGTTTTTGATTTGTATAGAAAAACTAAAAAAAATTTATGTAGTTTTTCAATCAAAAAGCAATTGAAGCCAAAAACTACTGATTTTTGTTTGGTATAAATGGCAAATTATATATTTTTTGAAAAGAAAACTGAATGAAGCCAAAATCTACTAGATTTTGTTTGGTGTGAACGTAGCATAAAATTATTTTCAATTAAACCCTTTCAAAAATGTTACGTAACTAGAAGCAATAAACCACATGGCATATTTAAAAATACAAATTGATAATTGTAAGTTAATTAGAAAACGTAAATCGATCACTGTTCTCTTAGATTGTTCTAGCTAAATTATAATATTTCATGATTTTTGTCAAACATTTTTTTGAAAACTTAGTTATTTTTAATTAAAATATAAATTTACTACAGGTTTTTTTTTATTAAGTTTCTACTCATATGTATTAAGTCTATATACACTATCTAAACATGAAAAATACCCTTGAGCTTATGCTACACAAAAAAATAATAACATGTCATTTGTACTAGAACATACTGTTGTATGTCTGCTTGTCATTCTCTTCGTTTTTTTTTTCTGCTAGTGTTTTTGTTGTAATTTTACATGAAAACATGTAACAAAGTTACAAGGAAATATGCTAAAGATAGAATTGTTGACAATATTTATCTCTGTCACGCCCTTAGCTAACTACTTACTTCCCTTGCCTAAATGCATCGTTACACTTACTCTATGAAGATAAGTTTGAAAGTGGAAAAAAGCAAGGTAAAACAGAGCAGACATTTTTGTCTAAGTCTTTATTTGTGTGTGTGTGTGATTTTGAGTGCTAAGTAATTTAATTAAATGTAAATTAAAATGCTTTTATGAATATTAAAATTGCTTTATTTTTAACTCTCAACAAGAATGTAAGACTTATTAAGAATTAATTTGAAAAATACAGATGAATGAAGTAATGAAGTAAAAAATGGTGGAAAATAAACACAAACATGTTAAGAAATATGTATTAAGAGAAACTATGCCTAAATAAAATATAAATTAAGGCTGAAATAGGTAATAATTTGTAAGGTATACTTTAGGGCTTAAAAATTGGAATAACGATTTAATTTTAATATCAAAACTGTTAAATAATTAGGCTAAACTGTATAACAATTTAAAAAAGAATTAATAATAAATACCACATACTTTAAGGCTTAAAACATAACAATTAAAAATGTTTTCCTTCCACACATTTGAATTATTTTATTTATTAATTTTTTAATTTAACATCTTCAAATAACCAACTTGTTAATAATTGCAATTCGTTAAATGTACGTTTGTTGTTCGTTATATATAAACGCTTAAGCAAGTACTTTTTATTATTTTTATTTTCTTTTTTACGTTTCCACTTGACAGTTTACATACTTCACAATTTTTCAGTTTTAATTATTCAATTCCCTTTCTTTCTCTTATAACTTACAAGAATCGCAATTTTTAAAAGTCATTTAAATTCATATGTATGAAAAATAAAGAAAAAATACAAAAAACCCTGAAAACCATTTGAAATGTTTATGTTTGTTTCCATACTTTTTTGTTAATATTCATAACATTATAATTTGCTTATGCACAAAGCATAAATAATCGAGTATGAGAGAGAGAGGGAGAGTGTTTGCCTTGTACTAATTTATACGCCATTTTGAGTTTAAAGAAAAATTATTTTAAAACACAAAATGAAATGCTTTTCACGTATTATGTTAATGACTGTGTCATTTTTTACAATTTTTTTTTATTTGCCACAACATACGTTTAAGCCAAGCCGTTGGTAATTAGTAGAAAGTTTTTTTTATTTGGTTTAAAACTCCACAAATTTTAATTAAAAATTATTATAGTAGAGCTGCTGCAGGATTGAAAGTCTGTTTGTCAAGTGTCAACCGCAGCAAATGAAAATGACCAAATCAAAAGTTAATAAATAGTTTAATAACATAAAAAAATAGAGTTCCAAGGTTAAATAGTTAATTAATAGTTAATACATATAGAAGGTAATTTATTAAAAAATATACATCGACAATTCCGATTTATCTAATATTTTTCTTACGCATACTCTATGGAACCGTTCAAATATCTCTTTTTTTAATTTTGAAAACTCCGAAATTCATACACGAATTTAATTTTTCGAAAAGTAAAAACAAAATCGCAAAAGTTTATAACTGATTAAAAAACATTGCAAGATACACAATATTATTATTATTTTTTTTTTTTTTTGCAACAAAACAACAAACTTTGATAGATCTCCGACACCAAAACAAAATCAGCTGGGCAGACGATTATAACTGTTACCGTAGGTAGTACCCTGCATAGTGCGATAACTTTCTTGAATTCTGAATTAAGTATTTGAATATATTTTAATATGTTTTCAACAAATCAATCAGCTGTTCACAGTCGGAAAAGCATTTTAGAATAGTCCGACCAAAATCGTATCAATCATACGTCTAAAAAACTGAATATTTGGCTGAAACTAACTAAAACTTGTTTAACATAAAAACATTAAGCTCGATGTCCTCCATTAGTAAATAATTAAAACTAAATATTATATTTACGTTAGCATTACTATTAATTTATTTTTCTTTAATTAATGTTAAATACATAATAGTAATAATGCAAATTGTTAACTGCACAAGTATTAATTTGCTAAAACGAACAAAAAATTAGATTAAAAGCAAAGTTCATTCATATTCATTTCTCATTTAAGTTGCCTATACTTAATCCCATTATTTTCTATTACTATCCAAGTTATAAATGCTCAAAGTTAATGGATGTGAATAGCAACTAAAACAGGGTGTTTCAAAAACAAATAAACATTTTCAGATTAAGGATAAAACATTTATTACAAAATTAAATGTTAACAGTAATTTAACAATGTTATTGAAGACTTGAAAAATTGTATTACAAAATTTTCTTATATTCTGAAAATTACAAAAATATAGATTCTGAAAATGAAAAATATAGAATAGATTTTGTTTATCTGATTGTACCAATAATCATCTCAATATATTCATGTATTTTATTCAATATTTCTAAAATCATCACTTTCTTTTTAACCCTGTTCATTTACAAATATTCACCATAAACTACTTTTTTGTCTTTCAAGTTATTTCCTATTCCTTCTCATATATAACTACTGTGCAAAGTAGGATAACAGCACGAGTAACCATTTTTTATATAAAAAGAGCGTAGGCTGGTTATTATATGAACAAAATGGTTCTTAAGAAAGAAAAATGGTTTAAAAGCTACTTAACAAAATTACACGGGAAATAACAATAAAAGACCAAATGGTATAAAATTACTAAACAACAACATAAACGAGTTAACAAAAGATATTTTAAAGCGAAATTTAAAATCTTTAAGATAATGTCTTTTCTTTAAATAATATACATTTAAAAAAAAATAGTGTTTATTTCCTAGTAACTAAAGCTCTAATAAAGATTAATTTGGAAAATATAAACTCAACTGCATAACAAATGCATAAAAAAAGTTAAGAGCAAAATCATGTTTTGCAAAAATTAAAACTTTTCATTGCGTATAAAATGCTATACAAAATAGAAAACAACAGAAGAAAAAATAGTTTTGCAATTTAAGGGGGTTAATTAACATATATTTTTTCTTTTAGCCATTTCTTTTTTGCAATTAAAAAAAGAACTGTATACGAAACACCCTGCTGTTTAATGATAATTATTGTTAGTTGTTGGTGGTTACTTTTACGTTTTTTTTTCTCCCATTTGTATTTCTAAAACTTGATTGAAATGGAAAACTTTTGTGCTAGAAGAATAATTAATTTTTGTTCTCAATATTTGTAGTTTTTTTTATGTGGTTTAATGGTTGAGACTAAAAACATGTTTTATAATAAATTTTCAACAATTTTACATAAGAAAAAAAATATAAACTACATTTTTCACAAATGTGGTACATTGAAAAATAAATGTGTCACCTAAAAAATCCTTACAAAGGAGACAATGCAATGAAAAGCCGCTATTGAAATAGTGGAATTGTAAAACACATATTTTTTAGTAAAATAATGGATTATAAAGGATACACATTTGTAGGATTTTTCTTTAATGAATTAAACACTGATTTAATTCGTTATGTTATTTTCATAATTAAAATATTTTTAGAACATTAATAAATAAAATGAAAACAATTTGTTGGGGAAATCCGTAAACAAAAAAAGAAGAAAAATAATGAGATTGAAAAAAAAAATTAATATGAATGAAGTTTTAAACGCTAAACTAAAAGATGTGGAAAACATTTGTAGAATATTGAACTAATATTTTATCCTAAAAAGGAAAAACAATACATGTACTGTTTCAGTTAAGGACTTGCCTAATCAAAAGTGTCCATCACTTCTATCCAGTATATTTTATTTAAGGAATGCATCCCGGGATTCCCGGGAAACCAAACATTTTTTATTTCCCGCCTTCACGTCCAAGATACCCGGGAATTTTAAAAGCACTTAAATGGAAGGAAACTGTTCCGGTGAACTTGTTGTATGCCACATTAACATTAAAAGTTAAGAGAAGAATTAGGAAGTGAGTTCTTAATAATTCTTAATTATTCATATAATTTTCAACTGGAAAGCAGAAAATTTTATTATCTATAATATGAAATCGAATGTTTTATTAGGAATATTAATAAACAAGAAATTGAAACTTACTGGTGCAAAGTTAATTTTTCAAGCTAAATTTAAATCTACTTTAAAATATCTATGAGGTCATCTAACATGTAACATTTTATTCCAAAATATTTTCAAAATTTTACGGATTACGAAGCTACAAACAATTTAATAGCTTTTAAAGTGATCATCAGCCACTTCTTTACGCGCCGTCCACACACGCTTTTTTCATGTTCGAGCAATAAACAAAATTGGATAGTGTGGACCCAACATGTTCATGTTTTGTTCTTGTTCGCACACCATTTTTCCCACAATTGTTCCAGCAACCATGTCTGCCATTAACCTTCAATTTGCATGCGGAAGCAGAGGCGCTGTATGCAAAAGTATGGAAGTGACACTATCGCTTCGAGAAATGATTTGTTCGAAAAATGTTCTGCCCACTCAAAACAAAATGAAAAAAATTGTGTGCATTTCTCTGCCGACGTTTTGTTCATGTGCGAACAAGAAAAAAGCTAGCATAGAGGGTACGTTAAGAATTGATAAATTCTTTATAGTGGACTTTTAATAAATTTAAATTTTATAATGATTTACGAAACTAATTAAAAATGTTTTTGAATGATATCATTATTGTTGCATGAGTTAGGTTTTTGACAACCGACTTAGGTTTTTAACAATTAGTTTCGTCTCTTGTTACTCTTTGGTTTTATGGTTCATATCTTTTAAATAAAGATAATTATTCTTATTTGTTTTTGCCTAATATTATGTTGATACACACAAAACTCTTTCACGATTGTCAGTATTCGATTATTCAGTAGATTAATTAATTACTCGAATTTGATTTTCTCGCTACATTTACAATCCTGTTTCAAATCTGCCAATTCAAAGATTCATATCCTACTTGGGTCATAGTTGATCAGCTAATGAGAGTAATGGTAATTATAATTTTTAGTCCGGTATCCCTGGAATACTGGGAAGTCGAAAATTTTTTTCCGCTTTCCCGGGAAAAGTCCGAGAAAAATGAGATTGAAAATTAGCAAATTTTCAGAATTTAAAAAATTTTATGAAAAACTGATCTATATGCGTCCTAGAATGGAATAGAAATAAATTCAAATTCACTAGACGATCTTCACTCTACACAGATTCATTTATTTATTCATTATGATAGATTTTCTAATTTTTTTGTTTATTAAGTATCAGGTGGAAATCACTTTTGTTAAAGTGTTTTCAAATCACCTAAAAGGTGTTCTGTGCACAAAAAATTATGAAATCACGTAATTTCAAATCACTTGTTTATTAAATGGTTTATATAAATAATTTATTATAATTTTTGTTTGAAAATGTTTAATTTTATTAAAAAACAATTCAAAAATAGCAATTTTTTGAAAACTTCTTTTAGTTCTGCGTTTAAATATTTGTTATCTTTGAAACGATTTCGTGATTTCATTTTTTCTTTGACTATCAGCTGTTTACATACAACTTTTGTTCTGTTTCCATAGGATTTGTTAGATTTCACAAATAACGTTTTTTATTTCATTTATTATTTATTTTCTTCCTTTTTAAAGCAATAATTGTCAAAAACGCTGCTCATTGATGTTACATAACGTCTACACATAGACATAATATGTGAGATAACATTAACAGAGAGTGTCAAATTTCAGAGTAACCATTTTGTTTTTATTATATTACATCTTAAACAAGGGGTAAACATATTCTAATAAATCTTATAAGATTTCCTTGTTTTCACTTAGTCACAGAGTAAACATGTACTTTTAATTGGAGAAATTCGAAATTTATTAGCACAATTTTAATCAAATTATTGTTTTAAATGAAAAAAAATCTTTAAAATAAAACAATTTTACGAAAAAACTATGTCTTTAAGACCTTTTTATATACAGATGCACACAAACAAAAATCTTATAAGATAGTTGTAATACTAATATTTTAGTCTACACGTGGGATAACTCTTACAGAGAGCGAATTTGACACTCTCTGTTACATATTATGATATAAAAATCTCCTGTGGAGACGCTATGTGAATAAAAGGCTAAATATTTTATATTTCAAAAGTCTAAATATTTTATTTAATTGCAAACAAAATACAAAAGATAGCTGATTGCTCAAGATTTCGAAAAAATAAAATCACTTCGAAAAATTTAAAATCCCTTGGTTTTCAGAACAGCTGAAAGTCATTTACGTGATTTCAAAATTGTTCGTGATTTAAAATCACTGTGATTTAAAAACAGGTTATATATTTTTTCCTGGTCGCCTTTATTTTCACTTTTTTCCTTTTAAAATCAATTATGGATTATAAACCTCCCCCCCTTTTTTGCATAATGTATGCCAACAAAGCTTTCAATTTTAAATGCTTAAACCATTTACAACAACCCCATATATGGAAATTTTTACGGAAAACTTTTTTTTATTTATTGTGGAGAATTTTTCATTTTAAGTTTCAACACATTTGGTCAGTACAGTGATTAATGGCCATACAGAAACAGACCTTCAACTTGCCTTTATTATTATTATATTTTTTAAGCGCTTTATTTATATGTTTATAAACAAATGCATATGTACACACATTTGTATAAACAATTATGAAAAATAAATGTTTTGGAAAATAAATGATGACGTATATGAGAAAAAGGAAATTTTGTGGAAAAAAGACTTTACGTAATAACCACCACATCAATCAAATTAATAAAATTAAGAGATTTTTGCATAAATAATTTGTTTAAGTACAAAAGTTTCGAAAAAAAATCTTTACTGTAATAAAACTTTATTGAGAACAAAAATTAATAGCCGTTGAACAAAATAGATGGTTTATTTAATTTGACAAGTTTAAAAAGTGATGCCAAATTATTAAGGAAAACAATGATGGTATTGTAGGAAAATCGCTTAAAAGTAAAAAAACGCTTAAGGAAATTTAAACTTGTTTTAAATTTTTTTAAATACAATACATTTAAAAAAAATATATGTTAATAAATTATTAAAATTTAAATTTTATTTGAGATAATAATTATTGATTTTTTCTTTTCTTTCATTTCTTTTTAGCCACTGAAATCCGTTGCCAGGAAAAATCTCGTGGTGGTTTGAGTTATGAAGTTATTTTGGCTGAGCCAGCTCCTAATGTAGCCGTACCCAAAAAACCAGTTACTCCTGGCAAAAATGTTTCAGCCGAAGAAATTGAGCAAAAATTAAAGGCAGCTGAAGAAAGACGTATTGTAAGTTGTTTGCAAATGATGATAATTGAAATATTATTAAGATATATATAAATTTAATATTTATATTGTTTAGTCTTTGGAACAAAAGAAAATGGCTGATTTATCTTATAAATTAGCTAAAATCGAAGAGGCCACACGTAAAAAGGATGAAATTACTAATGAATTCATTAATCAAACCAAGGAGCAATTGGAATCGAAAATGGAACAACATGTTGAGAAACGTGAAGCTATTATTAGTGATTTGAAAGAAAAATTGAAGGTGGGTTTTTATATATTTACGTATAAATAAATTAAAATTTATATAAAAAATATATATCGAAATTAAATCATAAATAATTCCTTAATGAAAAACATTTCAAGTCTAATCACAATGTTAAGAATTTAAAAAAATTAATCTAGAAGTTCTTAAATTTAATATTTAATTTATTTTTATTTTTTAATTTTAGATTCACTCTCAAGAAATTGAAAAAACTCGAGAACAATTGGAACAACAAAAATATATTGAAAAAATTGCTATTGAGGAGAAATTAAAAACTGCTCAAACTTTGCGCGATGAAAATATCAAGAAAATGTTGGAACGTCTAAAGGAACATGTAAGTTTTATCTAATATTTTTTTTTTTTAAATTCAATAACAAAGGCACTTCCAAAAAGCACCAGACCATTTAAAATTCAAAGAAAAAAAATCATTGTAAATTATTCATCATTATTCATGTACTATATATAAACATTCATAAACATTTCCTCATTTTTATGAAAATTTTATTTAAGCTAAACATTTATAGATTAAAGCACTTTAATTTTGCACTCATTTTTCTCTTTTAATTTATTATTAAAATATCAAGCTTATTTATTTCTTTTATTTAGAAATATAAAAAAATAAAAATAAAATCCTAAAAAGCCTTGTTTTAACTCTAAACCCTCCATTTTATAAACACTTACACTCACTTAAACAACCAGCCACTCACTCACTCACACACTTATTTTCCCTTTCCAAATTTCATATACCCTTTGTAAATCTTTCATTTCGTGTAAATCTTTCATTTCATTTTTTTCATTTATGTTTTTTTCAAATTTAATTTTAATATAATTTTAGAACACTGTCAAAATTGCTGAAATCAAAAATCAAATTGATCAATTGGAATCACAAAAAATCGAGGAGAAGGCCCGCATTATTGAAAATAAATTATATACCGCTGAACAAAATCGTGAAAAGGAGATACAAAAGAAAATTGAAAAAGTTCATAAACTCGTATGTTCTCTCATTTATCATTTATTTTATACATAATAATTTTAACTTTTACATGATGCTTTAATCATAAAACAAGCAAAAAAAAAAAAGCAATTGATTGTAAAAAATTTATTTAATGATCATTGATCCTTATATATTAAATAGTTTAATTTTTATTAGAGCTTTTGAATCATCAAGCAATGAAAAAATATTTTTTTTTATGTTTTGGTGTTTAATCATGGCTTTTTTATTAATTTAATTTTAATCATTAATATAGTTGATTCATTAAAATCAATATCATTGAAAACATATTTTTTATTAGGGATATATATAAGCAAATACAATTTTTTTTTTAAATCTGTTTAAATTGTATGTGGTTTATATTCATATTGTTTAGATAGGAAATAGTAATCTGTTTAATAGTGAAAATTTTATTTGTGTTCTTTAATCAACTCTATAGTCTATTCCATAGTCGAGATTATAGTCAAAACTATAGTCTATTCCATGGTCAAAAGTATACTACGTTCCGTAATAAAAACTATACAGCCGTATTAAAAAAAAAAATAATGTATGTTTGATAAAGGTTTACTAACTTTTTGTATGTGGATTTCCATAAGAAAAAATAGTAAACCTTTATCAAACATATCATTTTTTTTTTAATACGGCTGATAGTCTTTATATTCCACAGTCCATAGTCAAGACTCTATCTTATAGCCAATTCTTTGTTTTGTAGTTATAATTGTAGTTTTTTCTATAATAAAAACTAGTCATTTCTATAAACAAAACTATAGTTAGATCTCTGTTAAAGCTATACTCTGTTGTATAATAAAAACTATAGTCTTTATTCTCAAAACTATAGTCTGTACTATATTCAAAATTATAGTCTGTTCTGTAGTCAAGACTTTAGTTTGTTTTAAGACTGACTCTAGTCTAGTTAGTCGAAACATTAGTTTGGCCCACAGACAAGACTTTAAACTATTAGATAGTCTGTAGCAAAAACTATACTCCATTCAACAATCAGAACCATATCCTATTCTACAGTAAAGACTATAGTCTGTTGCAATAGTAAAGACTATAGTAAAAAATATAGTCAAGACTATAGTGTATTCTATAGTTAAGACTATAATAATCTATTTTATTGCCAAAGCTAAAGTATGTGCTTTAGTAAAAACTATATTCAAGGCTATAGTCTGTTAAATATATATTCTGCTATATAGTTTGTTCTATAGTCTTACTATATTTAGATCCATAGTATTTTTTATAGTCTTGTTTAAAGTTATATGTTTGTTTGTCATATGTTTTCGTTTTATAGCGAATTTTATAAAAAGAACATTGTTTATTCGTATTCGGTAAAGGATAACCAGATAATTAAACTGAAATAAACATTAAGTAGTTTTAAACAAGTTAAGCAGATAACTAAATTATAATTCAAATAGGACCTAAATAAACATTAACTAGAATCGTATTAGAATTCGACTAGAGTAGAACTTAATTTAAACTAAGCATTAAGAAAGACTGGAATTAAATTGTGCTAGATTCAAACTAGAGCAATATTAATGTCAAACTAAAATAGAATTGGTATTGAAACCAAACGAAAATCGAATTAGAAGTAAACTAGAATTAAAATTATGTTGAATTAAAACAAATCTAGAATTGAATTAGAAGCATACTACAACTAAATTGCAACTAAACCAGAATAAAACTGAAATAGAAGTAATTTGTACTGTAATAAGGATTGAATTAGAGCTGACGTAGAACTCAATTAGAACTGAACTTGAAATGAATTTGAAATCAATTAGACCTCGAGTATTAAATATGAATTTCAGTAGAACTGAACCAAAACTAAACTCTAATGGAATTAGAACTGAAACAATAACGGAACCGAAATATAAATTAAGCAAGAATTGAAATCAAAACTCAAATTAGAAAAACTGAAATAGATACTAATTTAAACAGATTTAGAGGAACTGCCATTTAAACTTTAACATTTCAAATTGAAATAGGAAATTCAAAAAAAAATAAACTAAGGAATTTTTAAAAATTAACATTAATGTTTTACAATTTTTTACATCATTTCTAAAAAACAGATTTAAAAAAAAAATGTAAATATTATAAAAGTGTTATTCACGATGGATTTATAACATAAACATATGAAGTTCAGTGTCCCCAAAAAACCTAAGTCGATTGTTAAANAAAAAAACATGAGTCTAAGAATGTGTTAGTAACAAATTTCATTAAAAACAAAAACAATTGTAGTACGTGTGCCTTTTTGAGTAATTTTTTTTTTTCAATTGAGTTTTTTTTTAAAGCTTCATATATATGTCAATAATCTATGGTATTCATTATGAATATTAATTTTCAAAATTTCAATGTTGTGTTAGGAATAAGTTTAAAGGTATTAAATTTAAATAATATAATTAATTTTATTTCCTTTTTCTTTACTATCTTTTTTTCACACAGGAACGTCGTGCTGAATTGGTACGTCAAAATAAGGCTGCTGCCCAGCCCCAACAATTGAGCGAAGACAACATGTCCACAGCTATTGCCTCATCCGGCTAGAAGATAAACTAAACAAACGAATGAATGAAAACATTACAAGAAAGTTTAACGATTATTTAAAAAAAACAGCACTACGAAACTGCTTGAAAATAATTTAAAAAAAAATATATTAAATTAGAAATCTTTTTTTTTCATTTTTGGAAAACTTTTAAGTTTTTCATAAAATAAAAAAAACACAAACACAAGAGAAAAAATCATTTAACTGCTAATAAACAACAAAAAAAACCGTTGAATTAAAAATTAAAAACAAAAACAAAACTATATACTCAACAAATTTAAACAAAAAAAATGAAAGCAACATGGAAAACAAAAACAAAAAGCATATAATCCCCCTCTCTCTCTAACTCTCTCTAATAACTACTAATTATTACAAAAAAATAAAAAGAAAAAGAAAAAATTAAAAACATAATAATAATTATATTTTTCATTAACAATTATTATATAAAAAAAGAAAAATAACTCATTAACTACAAAAAAAAAGCTGATATTAATATTAAATAATAAAAAAAAAGAAAAAACTAACAACTGGAAGTAAAAACACCTTTAATTAATTAAAAAAAGAATTTCTTTCTAAAAGGTGTTTTAATTAATTATAATAAAATTAATTTAGCACACTTTCTTTTTTGGGATTTATAAAAAGATTAAATTTATAAAGAGCAAAACGACTTTTAAGAAAAATTATAATTAAAACCAAACAGCACACATTATTAGTTAAAAAAAAAAGAATTTTCAAAAAAAAAAAAAAAAAAAAACAAAGTTTAAAGGAATTAAAAGAATAGCTTTGTTTCACAAAATATTGTTCAACAAAATTAACAAAGCTATTCTTTAATACAACAAATAAACAAAAAACTTTAGTTTTTTAAATTATAAAAAAAAAACAAAAACCATAAATAATAGTCGTTTTTCATTTTCAGTTTCATTTATAATTTATATATAAACTAAATAAATGTGAATTTCTTTTAAGTATTATTATCCTTTTTTTTTCGAAAAAAAAATGGCCTGGCTGCTTTTATATTTTTCATATATATTATTTTAACTTCCAATTTTCCGTTTGAATTCTAATTTTAAGAACAATTTTTAATTAATTTTATATTTATACTTTTAATTATTTTTTTAAATATAAATTTTTGTGTAAGTTCTTTTTAATAAAAAAAGATATAAATAAAATGCTTCAAAAAAATCAATAAAAACATTATTTAAACAAAAAATAACTAAGGAGTTTTATTTCAAACATATAATTTTATTTGTTTTTAGCAGAACAAACAAAAGATATTTAAAAAAAAATATATAAATTTTCTAGGCATTTAAGTATAAAAAAAGGAAATAAATAAAGTTTTTAATTTTTTATACTTTAAAATAAAATTAAAAATAAAAAGAAAACATAACTTTTTTTAATAAAAAAGTTTACAAAAACAAAAAAATTAAAAACAAAATTATAATTAAAAAAAAAATAAATAAATATTTTGTCTATTTAATCTTATATTACAAATAAAAAACCAAAAAAAAAAAAGTTGATATTGATATTTATAATAAAAAAAAATATATAAGCAAATATGATAATAATTTAAACCGAAATTACTTTAGTATAGATTATATTTAAAACATAACTATATACAAAACACTCTTCCCCCTCCCGCCCAAATAAGAAAATTTTGTTTAATAATTTTTCTTACCACAATTTAGTATAATTTGCTAATATAAAACAAAACCATAGCTTAATTATTTAATAACAAATTTTGCCTATAACTTAAACAAATTTTGTTATTTTTTTAATCATTATTAATACCCCCAAGAAAAGCTTAAAAGAAATTTAACCTAAAACAACAATTAAATTGTTAAAAAAAACAAAAACGTAAATACTGACTAAGATTTACATAACCAAAGCAAAAAAAATTAATCCTTAGAAAAGCTTTTGCATAAACCAAATATATATATTAACTATTACCCCATATACCTTCTATATAACACAAATTAAAAACTATAAGCCTTAATATATATAACAAAAAAAACTTTAAAATCTAATACCTAATTCAACTTTAACTTCCTTCTTCATTTAACTAATTCACTTTAACAATCAGCCTTTCAAAACATCCTTTTAATCTTAATTAATCCTTTTTTAACTTTGTTTTCTTTCTACTTTTCACATTTTTTTATTTTCTAATACACCTAACAGCTGTAAACGTTTCATAATTCCCTAGTAAAATTCAAGGGTTAATAATCTATTATTAAGTAAAAACTTATTAATTAAACTATAAACAATAAAATAAATATAAATGAAGCGTATTTATAAATGTGTAAAACTCATTTCGTAATAATAATAATAATAATGACAAACAATAAATTACTTAAATATATCAAACAAAATCATAAAATGAAAATGATTAAATGAAAACTCAATAAAAAAAATAAATAAATTTCTAATTTGAATGCTAACGATGATGGTTCCCTAGTGTTTTGTTTATTTTTTTGTTTAATAAAAATAATTTTGAATAATGGTAAGTTTTAAAGACAAACAACTAGACCAGGGGTTCTCACAAGATATTGCTTTACGACCCCTTTTTGACATTGCAATGGAATCGCGACCCACTACAACTTTAAAGATCAGATGAAATGAAATTTATATAACACATAACATTGAAATCTTTAATTTACGAGTGTTTTCGGCTAAACCATATCCAATATCATTCTCTGCGTCCAAAAAAAAAAATCGATTCGGAACAAAAATATTTGCACATAGAAATCTATGATGATGGAAATAGTTGACGTTGCCAATAAGATAAATTTCGTTATATTCCAACTGAAATACTTTTAAGTCTTTTGGTTCGAAATTAAATCAAACAAATGAGTTATATTTTCCTTTTATAGCCCACAAA
Source organism: Phormia regina (assembly GCA_001735545.1). Lineage (NCBI taxonomy): Eukaryota > Metazoa > Arthropoda > Insecta > Diptera > Calliphoridae > Phormia > Phormia regina. The sequence continues at coordinate 19,873 of MINK01172870.1, forward strand.
ATTCTTTGCGAAATAAAAGTTTGTGTACTCGAAATTTTTAAGTCACATCCTTCTAGCAAATGGTAACAATATTATTTCTTAAAGGTCGTTGAAGCGACTAAAAAAGTTTTTGACACCATTGAACATTATCGAAAATGTTTCGAAATATCTGTAACTTCTAATCGGCTGATTGGACTTGTGTGAAATTTGGCATAGGAGTAGCAGAGACGTGTATTAATCGCTTCCCAAATTTTTGTTTCTCGCCTGAATTTAAATATTTGTATATATTCTTGTTTTCGAGTTA
>MINK01172871.1:0-24363 GCA_001735545.1 Phormia regina
TCCATGCCCAGATATGAACTGTGTGAGGTAATAATTGATCTCTCCGTGTTTTCTATTAACCCATACCTCTATGTTTGGTATAAGTTTGAACGTCCACCTTCCCTTCAGACTTCTTTCCCACTCGTCTATAGTCTAGTCTATGCACTCGACTATAGTCTATTTATTCACTCGACTTTAGTCTAGTTTATGCACTTGACTTTAGTTTATGCACTCGACTTTAGTCTAGTTTATGCACTCGGCTGTAGTCTTGTCTATTTACTCGACTATAGTCTAGCTTATAAGCGAGATTATAGTCTACAAAATCGACTACAGTTTAGTCTATAATATATAATATCCTCTATAGTTGAGTCTAGAATATAGTTCATATCCTCAGCTATAGTTTAGCCTATAAACTAGGCTGTAGTCTATTCTATGCACTCGACTACAGTTTATTCTATATTTGCCACTATAGTTTAGTTTAGATTATAGTCTATAAACTCAACTATAGTCTAGTCTATGAACGCAACTATAGTCTATGAATTCGACTCTAGTCTATGAACTTGACTAGTCTATGAATGAGACTATAGTTTAGTGCATCAACTAGACTATACTATAGTATAGTCTATGATCTCCACTAGATTTTGGTCTACGATCTCCACTATAGTTTAATCTATGAACTTGGCTATAGTCTAGTCTTTAAATTCGACTTTAGTCCGGAAAATAACTCGACTATAACTCTAGACTATAAAAGCGAATTTAGTCAAGTCTGCTAGTTCAACTATAATATAGTCTACGAAAGTGGGGTTTTTTTTTTGAGCTACATACTCGACTGTTAGCACGAGTTATATCAAATTTATAAAATTGTTTTCAATATCAAATATGGACTTGTCTTTATCATAGATTTGGTTTATAAGATTAAAAAAAAAAAACTTTAAACAGGTTTTAAAAATGTAGGGCTATTCATTGATCGTTTTAGTCATAGTTTTCACCTAAAACAATTTGCTACTCTGTAGTTGGCTTAATTTGGTTTAAACACCCCAAAAAAGTGTTTAAATTATGATGGACATAAATGAATTAATAATTACAAATTTGTTTAGACATGAACATAAGAGGAAATTTCAGTTTTTTTTTTTTCGTACTTACATGTACTTAAATAATAAATAAGATTTTAAACGTTTTTTCTTTTCTTTTTTAATAAATTATAAATTGTGTTATATTTCATGTTACATTTTTTGTCTGGTAAGACAAACAAAAAAATTCTACAATTTTTTTTTCTTTTTGTAATTTATGATTTCTGATCAAAAAAATTTAAAAAAAAATAGCAAGTAAGTGATATGGCTTTTAACTTAAGTTAAAAAAAATAAAACTTAATAAAAAGTAGGTCAAATGTAACACGTTGTTATTTTCAACACTCCCACATTATTGCACATTTTATGGCAAACTCTTAAGACAGGCAGACGGACGGGCGGACAGACAGGCCGACAGTGTTAGTTGTATAGACAGCTACTGACAGTTAGTTGTTGTTTTTTTAAGAATAACCAGAGTTCTATATGATAGGTAATTATTTTGATTTGAAACGAGCTTAGTTGACACCCACATAGTCAGTGTCATTTATTTAGTTGGTTTTTTTATGGCAAAATTATTGGAAAAACTAGGAAAAAAATAAAATAAAACCCAATTGTAGAAATTTATTATTAGCCAAACAACAATTTCTAAAGAATGTTAAATAAAATATTAGGAATTAATTAAGAAGAAAATTGAATGGAGAGTTTAAACAAGTAACATATGTTTGAACATAAAATGTCATAAATAGTAGTATTTTATTAAATTAAGGGTGTTCACAGATTTTTGATTGATAAAATTTTAAATTATAAAGCTTAAGACTGGATTACCTTGCAAATTAACAGGAAATTGTTCTATAATCAATGTCAATTAAAAAACACAAATATTATGGCTTATAAGTTAATAATGCATACAGGAAGTTATAGCAAAATTATTCCCAACAAAGAAATATGATATTTGATTTAAAGCTACTTTTAATTTCATTTATATTGCTCATGATATATAAACATAATTCTCCTTTATAAATTTGTTTCTTAATTTCCACAATAATTTATAATAAACTCCTACCTACTCAATTTTTTTCTTAATTCCAATCTTTTCTCAACAATTTCATTAAATAAAATTTTCATTCAGTTTTAAAATAAATTTTGTTAAATTTGTTTTTTTTTTTCTTATTACCAACGTTCAATCAACTTTAATTTAATGATGTTATTTTTAAACATATTTTTTTTAATTAACCGTAATTTTAGCTTGATAAATTTAAAGCTGCCTTTTGGCTTTATACAACTATAGTCTTAATAGATATGTAGATAGCGAGCAAAAAAGCCAGTTTTGTTAAAATCAAACACTTATTTCATTGATAATTGAACGGATATGGGTGTTGCCTTGTGGGCGGTTTTAATAAACGCTGAAAAAATAACGAAAATCTGGTATTTATTAATGAAACATTTTATTTAGACATAATCTTTTTTTACTTTAATCGCTTCAACGCTTAAGTTGACAGTTTTGTTGTTTTTAAAACATTTTTATGTTAAAAGACCGGTATATAAAAAAAATATATTTCATTTTTGCTATAAGCAAATTAAAATATTTTATTAGTGATTTTTTAGTTTTCTATTTTTGTTATGATTTATTGCTGCCATTTGTTTCAAGTTTTTAGCAGAAAATTATAAATAATTTGTGTTATTTTTTAAGTTAAATGTCAATTGATTTATATTGAAGAATAGATTTTTGAAAAAAAGAAATTTGAAAAATTAGAAAATATTAGCTTGTTTCAAACTAGAACGCGCCCACTTTAAAAGCAGAAAGCTATATATCTGCACAACATATTTGACCAAAAAAAAATATTAAAAAATTGAAAATATATAGTAAGCAGAAATTAAAATAATCTAGCAAAAAGTACAAAAAATACAACTGAGAATATACAAGTTTAACTAAAGCTCTTAATATAGTCAATCACATAATACTTCTAAAAACTTTTAAAAGTTAGTAGCAGTTCTCAATTTATTCATATTTTTCAAAAATTTAGTTTAAAAATAGCTCTTAAATTATTTAAAATAAAGTTCAATGTTAGCTTTCTAAAGAGTAAAATTTTAACTTTAATTATAACTCTTACTAAAGCTAAATTTAAACTTTGACTAAAGCTTTTAATAAAACTCAAATTTTAGTTCTATTACAGCTTTCAAAATAGCTCAATTTTAATTATATATAATTTTAGCTGCAAAAGTAGTTTCTAAAGTAGCAAAATTGTAAGTGCAATAAAAGCTAAAATAAGAGCTGCAAAAGTTGTTTCTAAAATAGCAAAATATTAACAAAAATAACAGCTAAAATTGGACTATAATAGAATCAACTATTTAAGGCTTTATTGTAGCCCAATTAAATTTTAAATTATATCACAGCTTTCAAAACAGCACAATTTTCATTAAAGATTTTTAAATAGTATAATTTTATCTGTAAAATATACCTTCTAAAATAGCAAAATATTACCTTCAATGAAAGCTAAAATTTTACAAAAATATGAGTTAAAATTGGCTTAAATATAGCTTTCATTGTAGCTCAATATAGCATATTTTTTAATAAACGCTGTAATCTGGTATTTATTAATAAAACATGGACTATAATATGCTCAAGTATTTAAGTTAAAATTTAACTATACATAGCTTTAATTATAGCTTAATATAGCATAATTTTCATAAATTATAATTTTAATTATATCACAGCTTTCAAAATAGCACAATTTTAATTATAGATTTTTTGTATAGCTTGTAAATTAGTAGAATTTTATGTGTAAATGTTTCTTCTAAAATAGCAAAATATTAACCGCAGTAAAAGCTAAAATTGTAAAAAAATATGTTCAACTATTGAATTAAAATTAGCTTATAAAAATAGCTTTTATTGTGGCTCAATATCAGTACAATTTTTATATAAATTTAAGATCTTGTTATGGTCCCATTTTATTTTTAATTAAAGCTCAACGTAGCTCAATTGTAACCAAAGATTAAAAATGCTATAAAGCTTATAAAGTCATATATAATTATCAACTATAGCTATTAAAATAGCCTAATTTAAGCTTTTTATAGTAACTCTTAAAATAGCTTAATTTAAGCCTTTTATAGTAACTCTTAAAGTAGCCTAATTTAAGCCTTTTACAGTAACTCTGAAAATACCAAAAATTTAATTCACTTGTATTTTTTTTTAGGTTCAATTTTACTTTCAACTTTAACTCCTGTTATAACCCTGTTTTTGGTTTGAATTATAAGAGTTAACTATAGCATAGTTTTAACTTCAATAAATGTAGCTTAATTGTAGCCGAAGGTACTTATTTATAAAATCTAATTTAAGTTTCATTTTTAGCTATTAAAATAGTCCAATATAAGCTTCAATAGTAACTTCTAAAATAGCCAAAAATTTGATTCACATTTAAAGCTTAGTTTAGTTCAATTTCTGTTTCATTTTTAACTTATGCTAGAGCCCTCTTTGGTCTTCGAATTATAAAAGCTAAATATAGCACAATTTCAACATCAATAAATGTAGCTTAATTATAGTCGAAGTTACTGCTTTTTCAAATCTTTAGCTATTAAAATAGCCCAATTTAAGCTGTAATAGTAGCTCCTAAAATAGCAAAAAATTTGATTTACTTTTAGATCTAAGTTTAGTTCAATTTCAACTTTAACTCATGCTATGAATTGTAAGAGCACAACATAACACAATTTTAACATTTATTGTAATCCGATTTTCCGTTTTTGTTATAAATAGCAAAATGTAGCTAAATTGCAGTCAAAGGTACTGCTATTTATAAAGTCTAATTTAAGCCTCAACTATAGCTATTGAAATAGCCTAATTTAAGTTTTAATATTAACTCCTAAAATAGCAGAAATTTAAATCAATTGCAATTCTTAATTTGGTTAAATTTTTATTTTAAATTTAGCTCATGCTAAAACTGTAATTTAGCTTTTAAAATTTAAGAGCAAATATGAAACAACTATGGCTTTTATTTTAGCTAAATATATCCAGATTATAACTTCAATCATATATTGTGTAATAATCAAATTTAACTTGACAATAAGTTTTTTATAAAGTTTTATTTTGTCCTACAAAAAAGCTCCAAAAAATAGTTCTACAAAAGCTCCCAAAATAGCAAAATTTAAATTTAATTATAGCTGTTTATATATTTAAATGGAAACTATAAGTCAAATTCTACTAGGAGATCTTTTTTAACTTTAATCGCAAGACTTCACCTGGCTCAATTTTAATTTGAATTATAGCAACTAAAACAATTAATTGAACTCTCAAAATAGCTAAAATTAAGCGCCAGTTATTGCTCTCGTTATAGCTATATTTCAATTTAAATTTAAACTTTTTATATAGTCTTATTTTAACTTTAAAAATTAGTTTAATTTTAACTTTAACCATAATTTTATCTAATTTTATATATAATTACAACTTTTATTTTAGCTTTAGTTGAGCTTTCAAAATAGCTAATATTTAGCCTCAGTTATTGCTTTCAATATAGTTTAAATTTGACTTAAATTTAATTTTTTTGCAATCTAAGTAGCAGCTTCTAAAATAGTTCATAAATTTCTTCTCTTGTAGCTCTCATTATAACGTAATTTTACCATGACTTTAAAACTTTATATTGTCACATTTTAGCTTTAATATTTACTTTGATTATAGCATTTACTATAATCCAGTTTTAATTGCAATTTATTTCATTTTCCATTTTAGCTTAGAAAAATTTTAAATTTCTATTGCTTTATTTTTTATCATAATTTTTAACCCTGACATTCCTTTTTTCCAAATCAAATTAAAGCTTCACTTTTCTCAATGCATTTAATAATAAAAAAATATATTTTCTTTCACTTTTATTTTCATTAATAAAATATGTTCATGGCAAATATGTATTTCTTTATAATAACTAACTATTATGAATTTCTCTTGTTTTAAATGCCAGTTGACCATATAAATAAAAACATGTATATAAATTAAACAAACAAAAAATAAAATAAATTGCAACAAATAAGTCCAAGAAAAAGTTGCTGGCCGACTGACTAAACAGCAAATCAATGAATGAATGAACAACAAACCTGTCCATTAAACTAAACTACAAAAATAAATATTGTTGTAAATGAAAAACGTACATATATATGACTACAACTACTTTTTAATGTACACCCACGTAATTACTTTAAATAACATGATGTTAAAATTAAATTTCATTAATATTTTTATTAAATAGTTGTTTATATTATTATTTTTAACTCATATATTAGCCAGTGTTTTCTTTTCTTCATATATGTGAAAAAAAAAAAAATTTATAATTAATTTATGTTTTGAATTTGTTATGATTTATTAACATTTTTATATTAACATAAACATTAAAGAAATATATTTAAAAAAAATCTCAGGGCCAGGGTCATTTAATTAAAGGTAAAAAACATAAATAAAACTTTAAAGAAAACCACTACCCACTTTGCACACTTATTTAGTTGAAGATTGCCTAAGAATATGGTTAATTATTTATTTAATTTATTTAAGCTTAAAAGTGGGTACTTAACTTAATAAATAAATGAATTTATTATGAAATTGTCAATGAAAAAATAGCAATACAAATAGGATTAATAATACTTGTTATAGTTATAATTACAAGAGCATTTAATAACTTACCATTGCTTTCAGAGAAGGCTCTTTGTGAGCGTAATACTAAAGACCTAGAAAGAAATAAAAATAAAAAAAAATTTATTAAATAAAATTAAAAAAAAAATTAAATAAAATTGTTAAGTTTATATAGAATTTTACAAATATAAAATAGCTAACACAGTAGTCAAATTTCAACTTCAAAAATAGCTTTAATTCCAATTATATTCATTTAAAGTATTTTATGTCAAACTATAGCTTTTATATTAATCCATTCCATATAGCTTAATTTTTGTTTAGAATTAAAGATCTTAAAACAGTCTACAGTAAGTTTTAATTATAGTTCACAATAGTTCATATTTTAAACCAATTTTACCTTTTATTTTAGCTAAATATAGCATAATTAAATGGATCTTATAAAGTGTAAATTTAGCCTCAAAATTAATTGCAAGAAAGACTGGCTAAAGCAGCAAAAATAGCATAATTTTATTTCAATTGTTACTTTGTAACTAGTTCAATCGTAGCTTTAATTAAAGTTCTTAATAAAGTGCTATTTTAGCTTGAATCACTCTCTTAAAAAAAGTTAATTTTAACTTAATTTTTTTTTAAATAAATGCAGTTAACTACTAGTCTAATTTTAGCTTTTATTTTATCTAAATATAGCACATTTTTTTGTATAGCTACACACTGTTATAAATTGTAATTTTAGCCTCAAAATAAATTACAAGAAATACTGAAAAAAGTAGCAATAGTAGCACGATTTCATTTTAATTGTTACTTTATATCTAGTTCAAATGTAGCTTTAAATATAGTTCTTAATAAAGTGCTATTTTAGGTTTAATCATAGTTCTCAATGGAGCTTTAATCATAGTTCTTAATAAAGTGCTATTTTAGCTTTAATTCTAGTTTTTAATAAAAAGCTATTTTAGTTAAAAAAGCCTAATTTTAGCTTAAAATTTTGTGATTAATGCACTTAACTACTACTCTAATCTTAGCTTTTATTTTAGCAAAATATAACAGATTTTTTTGTATAGCTACAAACTCTTATAAATAGTAATTTTAGCCTCAAAAAAATTACAAGAAATACTGAAAAAAGTAGCAATAGTAGCACGATTTCATTTTAATTGTTACTTTATATCTAGTTCAAATGTAGCTTTAATTATAGTTCTTAATAAAGTGCTATTTTAGGTTTAATCATAGTTCTCAATGAAGCTTTAATCATAATTCTGAATGAAGTGCTATTTTAGCATTAAGCATAGTTTTTAATAAAGTGCTGTTTTAGCTTAAAAAAGCCAAATTTTACCTTAAAATTTTGTGATTAATGCACTTAACTACTACTCTAATCTTAGCTTTTTTTAAGCTTAATATAACACATTTTTGTGTATAACTACAGGATCTTAAAAAAAGTAATTTTAGTTTCAAAATTGAATACGAGAAAGACAGAATAAAACAGCAATTGTGACAAAATTTTATTTCAATTGTTACTTTATATTTAATTCAATTTTAGCTTTAATTATAGTTCTTAATAAAGTGCTATTTTAGGTTTAATAATAGTTCTCAATGAAGCTTTAATCATAATTCTGAATGAAGTGCTATTTTAGCTTTAATCATAGTTTTTAATAAAATGCTATTTTAGTTTTAAAAAAGCCTAATTTTAGCTTGAAATTTTGTAATTAATGCAGTTAACTACTACTCTATTCTTAGCTTTTATTTAGGCTTAATATAACACATTTTTGTGTATAACTACAGGATCTTAAAAAGAGTAATTTTAGTTTCAAAATTGAATACGAGAAGGACAGAAAAAAACAGCAATTTTGACGAAATTTTATTTAAATTGTTACTTTATATTTAGTTCAATTTTAGCTTTATTTATAGTTCTTAATAAAGTGCTATTTTAGCTTAAATTCCTCCCCTGAAAAAGCATTATTTTAGCTTAAACATTCTGAAGTAAGTGCGGCTAACTACTAGTCCAAATCCATTACAATTATGACTCCTTATACAATATTACTTTAGCTAAAATTTAGCTTCAATCTTTGCTTTCATTATAGCTGCTATGACCAGCTACCAGCTACTAAAAAAATAAAATTTCAAATTTGAAAATACCTAAAAATTAGTTCAATTTTAGCTTTAATCATAGTTTTATAGAGTGCTATTTTAGCTTTAAATATAGTTCTTAATAAAGTGTTATTTTAGCTAGAATCACTCTCCTGAAAAAAGCTTAACTTTAGCTTAAAAATTCTGAAGTAAATGCGATTAACTAATAGTCCAAATTGCAATCCAATTATAACTCCTTATACAATATTACTTTAGCTAAAATTTAGCTTCAATCTTTGCTTTCATTATAGCTACTATGACCAGGTACTGAAAAAGTCAAATTTTAATTTTGAAATTACCCAAAAATTAGTTAAATTTTAACCTTAATCATAGCTTCTAAAATAGTTCAATTTTATCTACTATTATAACTTTAATTTTAGCTTCAATCAAGCTTTCAAAATAGCACCACATCGGCTGAATTTTTTGGCTTAAAGTTTATAGTTTTTGTGGTTAAATTTAAGCTTCAATCTTTAATTTCATTATAACTATAATTTGATTTAATATAGTCTTATATAGTCTAATTTTAGCTTAAAACTAGGTATTAAAATAGTCAAATATCAACTTAAAATACCTTAAAAATTATTTAAATTTTTAGCTTCTATCATTGCTCTTAATATACTTCAATTTTATCGAGTACTGTAAGTCCAATTTTAACTTTAATCAAACTCTCAAAATAGCAAAAATTTAGCCTCAGTTGTTACATTCCATTTGGCTACAATTTGGATAAAATTTAAATTTTTTGTTGCATAATTTTAGCTTTAAAGTAACTATTAAAATATTCAACTTAAAATACCTTAAAAATTAGTTTAATTTTAACTTTAATCATAGATATTAATATAGTCAAATATTAGCTATCATTTATACTCCAATCCAATAATTGCTACTTACAATATCGCTACCATATGACATAAATTAAAACTTTAAATTAGCTACTAAATAAGGAAAATTTCTACATCAAAAATTCGTTAAAAATTTACAAAATTTTAACTTTAATTATAGATCTTAATAAAGTCAAATTTTAGCAACAGTTGCTAATCAAATTCTAGCTATAAGCAAGCTCTCAAAATAGCAAAATTTTAGCTTCAGTTATGGCTTTTAAGAAGGCCTGATGGCTGGTCTTCTAAATATTAATCAAGACTCTCTTTTTGCTCTCTTTTTATGTTTTATATTTTATCTATTCTTAACTAAATCGTTGACCTCTATGTACCTATTCTTCATCCATTTTCTTTAATCTTATTCTTTCTTTCAATCTTTAGACAAAGTTAAATTTTTCTTTTTCTCAATTTTCTTCTTAATTGAAATCTTAAATCTGCTATTAATTAGCAACAAAATAATTTTCATCACTTGTGTATGTAGGTGGCATTTCACTTAACATTTCTTTTTACTTTTATCTTGACTATGTATCACTATATCTGTCTATAATGTTTTATGGTTTAATAGCAAAAACTACAAAAAAATAAACCAAAACATATATCGTTCACACACAAAAACCTCAAAAAAAATATGAAAAATACAAAATTTTCCGTTTTTTTCTTAATAAATTTAAATTTTACTTCAGCAAATAAACATAATTAATGGCATAGTGTGCCAATGGTTACAAGCAAATCATAATTTATGAGCTTGCAATGAAAAAAGGGGAAAAAATTAAATTAATATGATCAGGTATAAAAGAGATTTCAAAGGGAACTATAGCATTTTATTACAAATGAATAAAAATAATTTTTTGGAAAAAAAAAAAAATAAAAAACTATTGGATAATTTTTTCAATGTAAATCCAGAGGTATAAAGATATCTACTTTTTGGCATACCTTCCCTTTTATATAAGACAAATATATATATGCTTCAGTTGTACATATTTATTTGAACTAATTTCTTTATTTTTCGAGTTTTTTACTTAAGAAAATATTTTTCTAATATTTCTTTTCTTTGGTTTTTCTATTTTGGCCATGTGTAAACTTTTGATGAGTGATTTATGTGCTGTATAAACTGACAATATCTAAAAACATCAACCACAAAAAACAAAAAGAATTATATATCAAATATTAAATTTTTTCAGGGTACGGAAAAATTCGAATTTCGAATTTAATTTCAAATTCTTGTTATTTTTATAAATATTATGCGTAAATTTAGAAATAAAGTTCCTTTTTTAGATTAAATTTCTTTTCTTTCCGAATAACCATTTTTACTGAAATTCAAGTTGATACCAAGTGTATTTCAAGCCTTGAATCCAGTACCAAGCATTGAATTCAAATAGTATTACACTTTAATTCAATAGCATTCTCCAGTGAAAAAGAAATTAAATTCCAGTTAAATTTTATTTTACTTGAAAAAAATAATTTTTTTAAATTATTTTTCATGTTTAAAATATTTTAATATTTGAATTCATGTCGGACTCCAGTAAAATTTTCCAAGGCTTGAATTTTTAAAATTTGTGTGCTTATTGGGAAACCCTTAAATTAAATCAATTTTCAATAGTTCTCAGAAATAATTAAAAATATTAATAAAATTTAAATAAATGTACGGCGATTATTTCATTAAAAATTCTAGGTAAATGTAAAATTTTCAAATGACTGGTCGGCTTTCAATTATATCTTACTCAGTGAGAGTAAGAAGCTAACGTTAGATAATATATACATAACAGGAGCGTTTCCCCGGTTTAGAGGATTTTTATATGAGTAGATTCTGCCGGAAGATATAGATAGAAAACCAGGCGCGGATATAGCTCATGCTTTTGGGGGAGGAAAATAGAATGATTTTCACAGCTATTTTCTTGAATTTTATGATTTAGTACAAATATTGCATTAAGATTTTTCATTTTGGGAAGGGAAATTTCCTTTTTTTCCTCCCCGTGGATCCGAGCCTGTAGAAAACAAACCTATGTATAAGTAGTTACTTTTAGACGTACCTTGGTAAAGATTTTTCTCTATAGCAGATCCAAGTTAAACGCAATTTTAATTTTTTAATATCGTGTTCAGGAAAAATGTTGAAAGGATTTTAAAAGAAAAGTTAATTTTTTAATAAAATAAAATATTAAAAATGTAAATAAAAAAATAAATTACTTTTACATTATTGACTATTGCTGTTCTGGCAAGTTAAAAAGCTAATAGATCCACTATATCATGTTTAAGCAAAATTAATGGAAAAAAGGTCTATAAATAAATGTTTAAAACTTTCTCTCTTTTGTTACACGTTGTTACTAAAATCAATCTCGCATTATCGGGAGAGAACTTTAGTGAGTTAAAATTTAAAATTTTAGTGCAAATTATTCAAATCCGTCTATATATAAAGATTGATTTTTTACATCCGAAATTCCTAACTTTCGTACTCACATCTCTAGTTCAATCTCAAAACATAAAATCTATCACCATGATTTGGAAACTGCATATTTATGTATATATGTATTTGAATTTCTAAATCGCATAGAGTGTAACGTTCAAAAATTCCCAAAATATAGAATGGTCATAATGTATGCTCTACTATCTGGTATCCTTGTTCAAATTGAGAGACAAATTTAATTTACGAGATACTACTTCTATGCTCGTATGTATACGATGAATTTTGTATAAGTGTGCATACGACTGTATCGCACAGATACATATTTATTATAAGAGAACTACAGCTGCTACTAAATACTAAAGAGAGATACAGAGAATGTGAGAGAAAATATAATAACCATTAATAAATCTCTGTGGATTTACTGAATTTAGTTGGTGTTTAAAACTAGTCCGCACAACACGTTGGCGTATAGTAGTGATAAAGTAAAGGCAAAATAAAATTTAGAAAAAAAAAAAAACAAAAAATACCATAGAATTTATTTATTTTTTTATATATTTTTATACAAAAAAAAATCTGCTGACACACAACTAAACGGTATCAAAGTATGTGTGTAGTGTATAATAAATACTATATTATCAACAATAACAACCAGAAGAAGAAAAAAAACAACCGAAAACGTCTAAAGAATATCTAATAAAAAACGTGAAAATTGAATATTTCTTAAATAATAATAAATAAATTGTATATTTTCAATTGAAAAAGAAATAAGTGAAAAGGTTCAATAGTTTATACATATCACAGTTATAAATCGAAAAATTTTAGTATTCAAAAAAATAATTGCATAAATGAAATACAAAATATAAAATAAAATATAGCACATGTATATAAATATAATAAATTTTTATTTAAATTATTGATTATAAATAAAATAAAATAAATAAATAAAAAGTGCAAAACGAAACAAAAAAGAAGAAAGATAATTTTTGTGAAATAATTTCCTGGCTGATTTGTTAACATACAAACGTACATATTTTCTTGATTTCGAAGAAATTTTAAATATACCAAAAAGAAGAAGAAAAAAAAACATTACGATTTTGTTTTACATAGAACTGAAATACAAACATTTTCACTAACGTTCGTACGAGTACGTATCTACATACATACATACATACATATATACATACATTCTGCACGTAATCGCTGTTGTATGTGAATGTGTTTGTATCTTTATTTCTGTGTGTAGGAATTCTTAAACTCAACCACGACCACAATCCGAGCAGAAAAGAACCAAAAAGAATCATCATATTGGATACAACAATTTTGCTCTTTTTTTTGTGCTCTGTATGTATTTTGTGTTAAATTGATTGTACTGAGCTGTGCTGTGCTGGGCTGTGTGGTGGCCTGTCAGAGTCGTTGTATACGGAATTCAAAACTTTTGCCTGTGACTGTTTGACTTGAGTAGTTCGTGGTGTTTATTAGAGAGGGAGATTCATTATATTTATTTGTAAGTTTGTACTTGTTCGCTTCTTATCGTCGTCATTTGTGCTACGTGCGGTAACGTGACAATCCCCACTTCCCCGTAATACTCAGTCGGTCGGTCGGTCGATCTGTGCTCCGCTCTTACGACTATGTATATGAGTTAAACGAAAAAAAAAAATCAACTCAGCACCAGTCACTTCGTTTGATTTCATTTCTGTTTGTTTGTTAGTTTGCTTTTTTTTTTGCAGAATTTAAAGAAAAAACAAATAAAAAAAGTAACCAGACACACTCTGAAAAATAAAAACAAAAAATACTACGGCCACACAAACAGAAAGAAACTTCATGTAATAATAATAATAATTAAAGAAGAAAACAGAGACAAATCGATTTATTGATACACATTCTAATAATAAAAAGCAACAACAACATACAATACAAACAATTAAACGAAAAATTATTATTGTAATCAGAGAGCAAAAATAACTGTTTTAGAAAAAACAAAAAAAAAAAATAATAATCAAATAATCATCAATCAATCAAATCGTATCGAAATTCAAAACATAATAATTGTAAAAATATTAAAAACTTGTCTTCTTTAACTGTTATTGCCCGTATTTACAAGGAATTACGAAAGAAACAACAATTTCAATAGCGATTTAGTAAATAACAACTATCTTAACCGCAATATTTGAAAATTAGAGGAGGAACTTAGTAAAACGACAACATTTTCAATCCATCTTAGATCAAGTGCAATAATAAATTAACATTGCAAAAGAGACAAGGAAAGAGAGAGGGACAGAGAGAGAGAGAGAGCGAGCGATAGAGAGAAAAACAATTAAACGATTTATAAAATAAAAAATATAAAACCGGTGAAATTCGCCCATTACACACTTGCTAAACAACAAAAACAACAGAGTGATTTATTTATTTGCTTTCAAACATTCAAAACACGTAATATTTGTTTGCTTGTTTGTTTGTTGGCTGAATGTTGTTGTACTTAAGAATTTATAATTAGCTACACCAGCAACAACAACTACAACAACAATAAAATAAATAGCATAAACTAGTTATAGTCTTCAAGAATTCTGATTTTTTAAAGAAAAAAATATGATAAAAACAACAATAAATAAACCAACCACAATATAATCGTAAATGTGTGAAATTACAATAGAAAGAAAACATAATAATAAAAATAAAGCAACAAAAACAACTTTAAAACGTGGTTAGACTTAAATAAAAAAACAAAAAATAACAAACGTACATAATAATAAATCCATACATAATATATTTTGCCATCGATTTCTTCTGCTGTGAATTAAAAAATAAAAATAAATTAAATAAAATAAAATAATTGTTGCTTTTTCGCGTATTTTTGTATGTGTAACGTGCGAATGTATTTTGTTTGTGTTTTTTTGTTGTTTTTAATTTTATATGAGTAAATGTCATAAACATACACAAATAAACAGCAGTGTGCGCGTATTTTATGATTTGTTTCTTTTTTTTTTCGCATAAACCTCTCTAAACAAAATCTTTTTGTCTATTCTAAATAAGCAATAATCTAATGATCTATTTTTAAAATAGTAGATACAACAAAAAGAAAATAAAACAAACCAAACCAATCCAAAATATATAAACAAAGAAAACATAGAGAAAAGTATAGAAAAAATAAATTAAAAAAAAAAAAAATATTATAAAATTAACAACATCAACA
Organism: Phormia regina; assembly: GCA_001735545.1. Lineage (NCBI taxonomy): Eukaryota > Metazoa > Arthropoda > Insecta > Diptera > Calliphoridae > Phormia > Phormia regina. The sequence goes on from MINK01172871.1 coordinate 15,236, forward strand.
GCAATAATAAGATAAAATAAAATACAAATTTTAAATGTAGTTGAAAATAATTTAAACAATAAATTTTCACTAGCAACGTAAACATATCAATTATACATATAAATAAATAAATAATTAATAAATACATAATCAAACGTTCTTTAAGAACATCTTAAATAATTCCTCTATATTGTTTTAAGCAAATAATAATAGTAATTATTATTATAAATATTAAAACATATTGAATATAAAAAAATAAATACAATTATAACGTATAAATTAAATTAAATAACAAAAAAAAAAAAAAATATCCATCTGAAATTCAATAATTAATATTAAATCAATTGAATAAAAAAAATAAATAATAATAATAATAATACATAGGCGATAAATAAAAAGCTGCATAAATAAAATAAATCATGTAAGTAGATACACTTTTTAATATATATACATATGTATGTTTTTAAAGTATTATATATAAATTACAAGTGTTAAACAGTGGGGCCAACCACCAAAAATTTTGATAATAAATGTGTATCTCCTAAACTGCAAGTCGGATCTAATTTTAACAAATTAATTCCGATTTTTTAAGATTTTTATATTCCCGAGAAGTATTGAAACAAAGATATAACACATAAGAGTTTTATATCTTATAGTTAAAAATTTATTTACGATTTAATTTTTATTTTTTGCCACCATTCTATTTCGTTTTCAAGTTATATGAGTAAAAATAAGTTTAAAAATATTTTATAATTTATATTTCGAATTAAAATGCTGAAATGATATGATAATTACTTATGTCAATTCGTCTAGCCATAAAGAGCATTTTGAAATTTCCAGCAAAAGAATTTGCTATTCACTACTTAGACATTTGATGGAAAACTCATTATTTTATTATATATTATTTTATATTACACAGAAAAAAGTCACCAATTAACAAATATGTATGAAAATAATTCATTCAATTAAAAACATTCTCAAATTTGCACCTCTCACCAGAATGATTATATCAATTACTAAAAACTATAAGAAATACAAAACAGAAAAAAATTCCCAATTAATAAAGTAATTAAATCAATCAAGTAGATAATTGAATGAATTAAAAATGTTGTTATGGGAAAAAAAAATTTATTTTCACATTGAATTTGTTCTTGAAACATATTATTAAATTTTGATGCATAATTTTAAAAAAGCTGAGTGAATGTAAAAAAGACAGCAATGAATTGTTTCTGTGTATTACAGCTAGACATTTCAAGAAATTCATCTACTAAAGGAACTAATTACTTTATATAAGCATTGGCAAAATAAATAGATAGTTACATTATACGCTTAACCAAATAATTACAGAAATAGGCGAAGAATAAAATAAAAATAAGTTGTAGATGCTTGAAAAAACTTTTATTTCTTGAAAACTTATGATATTTGTTCGTCATTTTGTTCGTCATAGAAAAACAAGTAATTAATTTCTTAAAATATATAATTTTTATAATTTAAATGAAAGGATTTATAAAAAGTAACATTGCAAAAAATCTGTTCTCAATTAATTGATTACTTATCAGGTTAAAAGTAAATAGTTACTAATCTTCTTTCATGTAATACAGACAGTATGTTGTTGTCATTGAAAAATACCTATACTCTTCAGCAAAAAGTTATGAAGTTCTTCCAAAGAAAGAACATTTTCACAACTTCATAAGTGGAACAAAGTGCATATTTTAAGCTTATTTGGGAAGTTCTTAATGATTACTTCCAAAAAAAGTGAAAATAAAAAAAATTTTACAGAGAAAAAGTTTTAATAATTTCTAACAAAATTTAAATTTTAGAGCAGTTTTATTATTATTTAATGGAATAAAAACAGAACTTTCATTAAAAATTTGTATAAACATAGTTTTAAGAGAAGTGCATCAAAAGCAATGAAAAAGAAGTATAAAAGAATGACATCCTACCACTCTTTTACAACTAAGTACTTTCTTCCAATGTGGGGATGTCAATCACTGAAAATATAATTGTGTTTGTGGGAGTGAAAATAATGCACTTAAAGAAAAGATGAGTTTAATATATATATAATACGTCCGTTATATATCGTTCTTGATGCCACAATAAAACTTATTTTTTTATACACTTTCGCTTTCCTTACACTAAAATATATAAAAATTTAATTAAAAAATGTAAAATCATTCCACCTACCTTATTTCAAAACATTAATTTTAAAGAAATTCATTAACAAACAATTAATTTCAATAATTTTTTTACAGTGCATTTTGTTCTGTTTGCACTCTTAGGAACGTTTAAATGCACAATGGTGCTATGAAATTGACACCTCTATTCCAATGACAACACAATGTTAAAAGAAAACAACTTGAAAAAAATGTAGTCGATTTTTTTTCTCTTTTTTTCGTAAAACTTTGTTTATAAAATATTTCCAGCTAAAATATGGTAATGGCATGTAGTTACAGATATAGTTACTTTTCAATGACAACTTACCATTTTCATTACATAGAAGTAGTTTAGTATGTACATATGTATATGCTTGCATATTAATGGTTACTAAAAATATATGAAATAAAAAATCTTATCTTGATACATCATATATATTTGTAACATAAAATGTAACTAGTTCTGTTGTTTTTTTACTAGTAATGACTTCAGTAGTACTTTAAAAATCAATAAGTTATTAAACCGCTTGAAATTAAATAGTCCTTGCAACGATATCGCAGTGTTAATGGATCATTCAGTTTTGCTGGTCTCTTTACAGTCACAGCAAATTCTCCAAAAACGTTTTTTAATTGAAGAAAAAAGATTTTAATAATATAATTAATTATTTGAATAACTTTATGAAATAAATAATATTAAAAAAAAATAAAACTAAGAACAGATATTATTAAAATAATATATGATACCCAACACCATGGCTTGTATCAAAAACCGGGGATGATTTCCTCTTTTTTAGAAATGTGGCCAATTGTGGACCGATCCATGTATTAAGTGTAAAATAAAACATGCGAGTACTATATAATACATCGATACTTACATTTAGAGGAATTAATTCACTTTTGAGTGATTGCTAAAAGTGATCCTTATATGGGGGCTATGATAAATTATGGACTTTCATGGAACTTTAATGTGCCAAATTACTATAAAATATTGTAATATTTAAAAGAATTATGATCGTTAAACCCATTTACGGGAAGACATTTGTATGGTGGCTTGATGAAATAATGCACCTATCGATCATTTACAAAATTTTCAAAAGTTTGTTACGCCAAAGCAACATAAATTTGTCAAACTACTTTTAATTGGTGCAATAAAATTCATATCAGAATATACTTTTCCAATGGTACCTTAAAGAAAATATATACAATATTTTAATATTTCGCGAATGAAAATAGACGTTAATGCATATTTCAAGTATACTAATACTTGAAATATGCAAATATTTTGAATTTAATTATTTTATTGCGAAGATTTAAATAATATTTTTGAAATGAATCCGTATTTTTACAGATATTTTAAAAATGATTCAGTTCAAATAAATTATTTGGGAATCGTATAAGAACACAGAGTCTGAAATCTTTTAATGTACCTATATACTTTGTACATTTATATTAAATTACTTATTAAATAAACATATCGTCACCAAAAATGCAAAACTACGTAACATCAAAATTTTTGAAATTGGATTTTTGATGAAATATAGTTAATTTTTTCAAACTACGTGTAATCACACATTTTCAGACTTATAGCTCAAAAATAACGATTATATTAACTAATGTAATGATTATCTTAAGTTAAACTAACGTAATGTCACATGTGTTAAACAAATTTAAAAACCATGTTTTTCTTATTTTTTACAAATTTTGACTGCAAATTAATAAAAATAAATAAATAATAAAATTTTGGATTAAGAGTTATTAGAAATCTTTTTATTACAATTTTTACTAAAATTTTTATTTTTACTAAAATTGAAATCTTGAAAAACGTAAAACACATAATTTCAAAAATATATTATGAAAATAAAATTATTCATCATTAATATATAAGGCGATATTTAAGGGTCTAATAACCCAAAAATCTTGTTTGTAGGACATTTTTATTTTTTTTTTTTTTTTGATTTTATAATGTTTTTTGTNNTTTTAAATAAGTTGCAAGCTAAATTACATAAAAATTTTGAAATTTATTTAAAAAAAATGTTTGATTTTTTCACTGACGGTTGGACACATTTGAACTACATATATTGGATTTATTTTATGTATATTTACGTAGAAAATTTGTATAATTTTATATACTTATACTTATGTAAAAGCATATAAAACAACAAAGAATATTTCTTCAGATCTAGCGTTTTTCATTGTCACTAAATTCCCATTTTATAACTTACGTCTATTGTATAATTAAAAACTTTAATTATACAATTTTACATACATAAGTATGTATGTATGTATATAATTTATAATTTCAACAGTTCCCAAAAATAGAATTGAAATTTAATCTCGTGGTGGCAACACTTGAAATAATTTTTGTCATGTTTAAAGTCGGAAAATTTTACAAATAATACGAATTATAGAAGGTGACTTAGTTAAAAAAAAAAAAAAACTGAATATAGTTTTGTCAAACTCTATATATGTATATACTAATATAAAAAAAAAAAGAATTCGTTTTGTAAAATTAATGTTACCTTCTATAAATTCGCCATGTGTATACTATTGCATATCTAGATACAATTCTACTCTTATAAACGTACATGCATAATAAGTATGATTGAGGTATATACATAAGTTAAATCGTTATTTGAACCAGACAACATATTACAATTGTAGGAAGATTTTCTTTAAAGCACGATCCAATTAGATCGTTTAAGAGGAGTACTTAGGGAGCGAAAGAGATTAAAACAATTTCAATAAACGGGAGATTCAGCAATGAAAAATGAAAATGAGAGAATAAGAATCTCAGAGACTTAATAGAGAGTTTACGGAAATATTAAAAATGTTGATATCAACCGAAATATAAAAAAAAAAATAGAGAGAAAAAAGAGAGTGATATTAAGAGATGTTTTTAGATTCGTTACAAAAATTAAAACACATTAGTATGATGGTATTTGTATTTATAAGTACAACTTTCAGACGGAGACGTGCGTATTGTATCTGTGTGTAATTATCAATGACTGATTGCCTTTGCTTAATGGTAGTATTGGTTTTGTCTCTTGTATCCGTGTGTTAGATAGTTGCTGTTCGTGTTTAAAGTGGGCATGTGAATGTGTTTCTGTCTGCTTGTGGCGCCATGCATGACGCCGCTGCCGTCGTTACTATTATTTCTTTTATTACGTCAGTGGCGCCCACTGGCGCCTGATGTTTAAGCTGCTACCTTCAACTGATTTAATAATAATTTGTTGCTACTTCGTTCATATAACAGGGAGTAAAAATTTAATAGTAACTAAATAACTAACTGGTAAGCTAGCTAGCTAGTTCGCTAACTAACTCACCCAACAGACTGTAAGACTAACAGTCAGTCAGGCTGAATAGAATAATTTTGTGAGTGTTTCATTTTTTTCTTGTTTTTTTCTTTTTCATTCTATTCGTTATTTAGCTTGCCTGACTGACTGACTGCACGCAAACTAAAAAAGTATATTCAAGTCTGCATAAAGAAAACTTGGCTTCCAGTGCCAGCTAGACGCCGCTAATGTGGTCGGTTGTCTATACTCTATTCTAACGACGTTTTTAGTTTGATGGTTGGTGCCACAAACAAGGTGTGATAAGGAATACAATTTTCAGAACATATATACATACATAATTAGATTTTTCAATAAATTACTATCTTATGAAAATTAATATTGAAAATGTTACCAAGTTATACTAAAACAAATAAAATAAAAAAAACAGACAAACAGACAGACCTTATTCTCATACCCAAATGGTGGTATTTGGGGAAAGAGAAGGAGTTGTAACTTTCATACTTACGATGTATTAAATAAGTAGATGGTCGTTTGAGTAGTTGGTTCATTAGTTGACTGGCTGGGTGGATGTCTAGTTGGCAATCAGTCTTTCCAAATGCTTTGTTGACTCTTAAGTTAAGCTAACTGACAGTCAGGCATTAAATTTAATGACATAAACATAAAACAAAAAAAAATAAAAACCAAAATCCAACTCAACATGAGAGACGAAACTCAATCAAGTCACAGCAATAACATTAAATAGTCGGTCGTTGTCTACACTCCAAATCTGTCTGTCTGCCTGTTTGCTTGCTTGCTTGTCTCTTGACGTTAATGTTGTTGCCGTCATCGTAGCCATTGTCGATAATTTGATGTCGGCTGATGAAGGCAATTTAATAACGACTTTAACTTTTCTTGAAATCATTTCAAAAATTAAAAAGAAAAATTTTGTATGTACTTGTTATGATTTTTTTTATTGGATTTGATATGTGAATTTGTATTTCTATTAGACTCTCAGAGTTTATTATAACATTTGATACACCAATCATTTTTAAGGATATAAGATATCATTTATTTAGTTCCGAAAGAAATTAATTTTTGTTAAGCATTTGTCTTTTCTTTAAAATTTAAATTTAGTATATAAAAATTTGAGGTACAATTTTAAAAATTTTATATAAATCTGAATTACTAATGATATATAGGAAAGTTAAAATGAATGTAGATTTTAATTTTGAAAAATGTAACAATATAAATGAGTTGTTTTGTTTTGAATTGTAGGGTGTAAGAGAATTCATTAATGTCGAATACATTTTGTAAAATACTTACACACATACTTGCTTTATTTGATATTGGCTAAATTGACGATGATGATGATGATGATGATGTATTATTTCTTTTTACCTGTTTTTTCTTGTTCTGCTACAGTAATAAATGCTAAAATTGTTTTTGTTTTTTTTTTGTTGTTGTTGGGCTGCAGAAAAAAATATATTTCAACCATGACATAAAGAAGAAGGAGAACACACATGCAATCATTTATCTGATAAATTTACCACAGGCGCCACATTAGCTGCAACATGTAGTAAAAACAAAAAACAATAGGAAGTACAACTTAAGATTCCTACATGGGTTTGCCTTTGTCTATCGTTTAAAAATAATGAAACAACATAATATTTCATACAATGTAATGCATTAAATTTATTATAATATTTGACTTTATGGATCGAAACATCATTATCAGAATAGATACAAATATATTTATGAATTATCTTGATATTGTATTAGTTTTATTATTCTCTTTACAAACCATATTTTTCATTAATATAACTGTATTTATCTTCTCTTTCAATTTCAGATCTTTATTCTTCTTTGGGAATAATATTGTGGCTAAAAGTGAAAAGTGTAATAAAACAAAAAAAAAATTATACAAAAATTAAGATCCCAACGATATTGCCGTTTAAATATATTTGTGATAATTTGTATGAGTATTTGTGAAAACGATAATAGAAAAGAAAAAAGGATATAATTATTAAGTAGAAGAAAGAAATAAGAAAACGAAAAAGTAAAAGTAAAAGTAAAAGTAAAGCGCTCAAAAACTGAGGTCGGTTAACAAAGTGACCTTCTATGAAAAAAATCAGTTAAAGCGAATAATGCAAATAGGATAAGATCGATGTTACCACTACATTTAATGTCTCTCCATGAAATTTCAAAGCGAGAAGAAAGAACTATGGCGTTATGCGTCAAAAAACCTAATAACACCTGTCCGTGGGACGACCAGACAGCAACCACTGCCGCATCGCCTTCCACATCAACGCCTCCCTCAGCAACAAGAATATGCCATGATGACTACAACTTCTCCTCAGCCGACGTTATTGGGTTGTTGCGACGTCTATGGCGAGAGTTCAATATCGTCAACAACTGCGATGAGCATGTTGAGGCAGGAAAATATCAGTACCCCACCACCGCCATACAGTTCTGTTCCCGAGTTGGATTGTTCGTCGAATGCGACAATGTCGGACTATCGTCTGACGTTTCGTCAGCAACAGACGTATCCAACAGACGGAGAAACAGAAACGTCTGTCTCGGCGACAGACTCCGATACGGGTTACAGTCAAAAGCAAACACCCAGCAGAGATGGTTGCAATTACGTAAATTCTGGCGACATAATGCACGTCGAAGAATACGAACAATTGAACGAGACCAGCACGTCCAGCAGTTATCAGTTAACATTGGAAATGCAGAAGAAAACTCGACGTATATCTCCTCAACCAAAAACCCCAACATATCCCCAAGTAGTTGCAACAACGACAACAACTTCCACGACATCATTTACCGCTACCGCTGCCAAGATTCTAAGGAATTGTTGTGGCGGTACTTTCGGCTCCTCGAATTCCGTTACAGCCGCATCTTCCAACAGGAATGCCAACAACAACAACAACAATACTACCACCAACACCACGACAAATACCTGCAACAAACTAAACTACGAACACTCCAAGAGTGCTGTAGACCATTCGGCCAACTACAACAACAACAACGACTACTATCCACCAAAACAATATTTCGACACCCTAATGAAACAACTCAAGGCCAGTCAAATATCATCACTGCTGAAAGCAGTAAAATCACGACACGACCAAGTCACCCCCATTATGCCAGCAAACTCCAGCACCTCTTCCACATCATCGTCTCAACGCTGTGTGGCCAACTATCAGACAAATTGTATACTTATACGACGTGCCGAAATTCTCGGCGAAGAACCATATGTGATAGCATGTCGCCTATTTCTTTGGCGAGATCTAAAAAACGCCTCCCAACTAAAACGTTTACCCGTATGTCCAAACGAACGCGACCCAGTGTATGTATGTTGCAATCCATTACACTGGTGTCGCATCCTCGAAACAGGTATGTTTTGTCCATTAATTAATTCAATAATACTGAAAAAATATACATATATATTTGAACTCTTACAAGCAAGAGATAAAAAAAAAAAACAAAACAAAAATAAATAAATAAATAAATAAATTACTTTATTCACAACAAAAACAAATGTATAGACATTTTTTTGCACCCAAATGCATTGAATACAACATACCAAAGGGTAACTATTTCAAATACTTTGAATGTGTCTATAAGCGTTTTTGGCGACATTTTGCCAACAAAAACAAAACAAAACAAAAAAAAAAAAGAACAAAATAAAACGAAAACAAATAACAAAACACAACCACGC
>MINK01172872.1:0-20373 GCA_001735545.1 Phormia regina
TTTTTAATTTTCTAAAAAAAAAAAAAAAAAAAAAAAAATTAAAAGTATGCAACTTTACGAAAACATTTTAAAAACAAAAAAAGATTTTTTAAAAATGCATTTTAATGCAATTGAATTTTTCTTTAAATATAAAAATAAAAATAAAATTTTTTAATTTCTTAACATAAATGAAAAGTTTGGAATATTTACATTAAAATAAAAGTATCAAATTTTTTGGACACGAAATCATATGTGCACAATCCAATTTTTAAAAAACATATTTCAAATTTTTCATATAAAAATAAATTTTCTTTAAAATTTGTATAAATGTTAACAAAAGTATGCGCTTTTAAGTATTCATATCTCTTGAAGTTATTGACGGATTTCTGTAAGTATTTAAAAGACTATTGTATATTTTTTGTGTAATTTAGAAACCACGTCTTCGATCCATAATATTTAAAAAATATAAATGCAACATTTAGTTGCGAATTTATTAAATTTTAATTTTTCAAAACTGCTTTGTTTATTATAGCTTAAAACAATAAATAGGCTGATGCATTAAGTTTTACTATTTTTCAGGATTTTTTGAAAAATAACAATAATTTTTTTTAACAAAATACGTTGAGATACTCATAATACCAGAAAAATATATTTTTTTATTAAAAAAAGTTTAAATCACAAATTTCTGCAAATCAGAAATATTTGTATTTACTTTTCAGATTTTTTAGATTTTTTCAAAAGTGAAAAAGCGAACTAAAATCGCGAATTTTCTGAATTTGGATTGGTCGATATATATTTTATACTTTACATAAGAAATAATGGTGAAAACGTTATGCTAATATACTTCTTTATGCATTTAAAAAAACCGTTTAAAAATTTACATTTGTTTTTGGGTAGACGGGAAGGAGTCTTATGTCAGATCGTTCTAAATCTATTTTTTGATAAAATATTGTCAATTAATTTAAAAAGCTCGCGTGACATATTTTTATGAATCGAAGAAAATTTAACTTTTTTCAAAAATTCAAAATTTTTAACCAATTCCTGAGTAGAGTGGATTAGAGGCTTAGTACTGTTTTCTAGATATTCCGCTTTGATCATTATGTTATAGAATTTGACCTTTGAACTTTCGTCATACTAAATACAATAACTTTTTCTTTAAAATATAATTTTACAATGAATAATTTAAAAGTTATCAGCTATAATGTATATAAGTTTTTTGGAAAAAATTCGATAGTTTTTACTTTTTTTTAATTTTAAATCGTAAAATTTTTTATACGAAAGCCTACAATTGTAATTTGAGCAACATTTATTGAATTTATTAATCGACTTTTATATAATATAAATATATAATTTGTATACTTTTCCGTACTACTTATGTATTTGTGAGCCTTTTTTGGTAAACCTTCCAATAATGACACTCTTCGGATCAGTTTCTTTTAATTTTTAATAAGACGTAGTAGTAATAAAATCAAATCGAATCATAATATGGTAATATTGGATAATAATACGATAAGAATAATAATATGATAAAATAAGATGAGCTAATAATACGAAAAAATGAAATCTTAATAAAATCAAAACAATTATGATTTATATCAATGTTTTTTTTTTAGCTGTAACCGTAAAGTAGTAATATGATGAAATCGAATCTTAAAATGGTAACAGTAGATAATACGATAAGGTATGATAATAATGTTATAAAATATGGTGAGCTAATTATAAGAGGAAATAAAATCATAATATAATAGTCAAAATTATAATTTATAAAAATTTCTTCTTACTATATAGTGGTAATACGATGAAATCGAATCATAATATGGTAACAGTGAATAATAATACGTTAAGTTAAGGTAGTAATATGATAAGCTAACGAGTAAAGGAAATCATAATAGCATTATAACAATTATAATTTATATAAACGATTTTTTAGCTGTAACTATATAGTAGTAATATGACGAAATCGAATCATAATATGGTAACAGTGAATAATAATACGTTAAGATAATAATATGATAAAATAAGATGATAATAAAACCTGGAAATGAAATCATAATAGAATCATAACAATTGTAGTTTATATAAATGATTTTTTAGCTGTAATCATTAATTTCAATCATAATATGTTGTAGATGCCACCACAATATTTTTCCCTTTGTATATTTAAAGTAAAAATTATCCCATATCGCCCTTCTATGCCTGCAAATGAGTCGAAGAAAAATGTAACTATTTTCATACAAAATGGAATCTCTGTAACTAGAATAATTTTAAATAAAATCACATAATCATTCACTTGACATTTTACTTTCGCCTAATTGGAATTTCTAATGAAAAATATGAAAATTACTTATCAGGACACTGAAATTTTCATAAATCAAGGAATAAGGAGTACATGTTCCTTAGGAGAGATTTTGTTTAAACTAAAAGTTTATAAATAGAAAATTTTAAATATAAATTTTGTTTCCTAGTAAACTACTAGAGATATCTAAATTAAATTTCACGTGGTAAGAGCTGGGAAGCTTTCGTGTAAATTTGGAGGAGCACATACCCCTAGAATGTTGTAGTGGTAGAGGATATACCTCAAAATTTTGTGACTTTGGATATGTATGTAAATCTGTGTTTTTTAAGATAAACTTAGGAGCCATACAATTCTAAGTAATATTGCTGCAAGAATCATATAAATATATCTATCCTTTAAAAATACATTGCACCAATGATTCAGTCCTGGCTTTTAGCAATTATTGTAAGTCAAATGATTTTAAATGTTTTATTTTTTAATAACTTTTAAATAATAAAAATTCATATTAAAATAATTCATTTTCTCATAAAAAACTTCTTTACTTTTTAATCAATTAATACCCAAAAAGCTCTTATATATTAAAGGATTCCCATAACATTATCTCGTAATCTTAATTAACAGATGTTGACTGACCATTTCATTGTCGAAGTGAATTGATTCTTCGAATTGTTGATCCAACCACAGATACGATTCACATACAAACGTATTAAGTTACATTAATTTTATGACTGTGTTTTTATAAATAACATATCAACACATTTTCATCAAACCGATATAACATCATTAAATCAACACATATTCACGTGAAGGCTTTTAAACCACTGAAATTTGTAATTTATAATAAACTCAAAAGAACACAAAAAAAATTAATTCTATAGAAAAAAAACTGTCTGTGGTCCTAAAAAAAAATGTTTAAAATCACTATAAATTTTTTAATGTATTCTCTACAAAGCAGCAACAGAAAAAAATTTACATGCATTTAACACGATGTATCAAAAAAATTCTTCAACAAACTTGGAAAAAGGTATGTATTATGGGCAGATGAAGATGATACTAAAGCTGCTGTTGGTGATGAAGAAGAAAATGATGAGGATGTTGTTGATGACGATGATGGTGGTGGTGGTGGGTAGAATAGTAGTTGTCATTTGAGTGACTTTAATGGTCTGTTGAGATATAATCGCTGCCACTTTAAATGGAATTTTATTGCAACAACAACGCCACAATGACAAAAGAAATACTGAACACAACATGACTAAAGTAACAATAATATAAAAATTTTGTATATGTATGTCTGTCCATTTTTTGTTTCACAATTTATATGTTTGTTATATGTTTAACGCTTAGAAAGCTTAAAGGCATGTCCATACATACTCATACTAGCAATGACGCCTTGTCGGTTTTGGAAACTAAAACAACAGCCAACAACTTAAGGTGCGACTTAATTCCAACAACTAAAGGATTGTTGTAGCATATGAAAAGGTTTTAGTAATATAAAATACTAACAAAAAATATTACAGTGGTAGGGAGAGTTAAAAATCATGATAATAATTTTAATTCTGGGATAATATCGAAAAGGAGCTTAAGCTTTTGGTCACACTTGGACAAGTAAATTAATAATCCAGGTATGTAGTTGCAAGTAATATTTGTATAACCTATACCATCATAAGTGGACTAAAACCCACCTTTATTTGTATTAGTTGGTTTAGATTCACTTTCTAATCTTTCTGATTATCAGATCCCTCAAACCTCTTCGTGGTCTCTACAAAGTAGTTGATCCTAGTTGGTTCAGCTCCGGAAAGACAGGATTTGTCTATTAAAGCCCCTAGACCATATAGCAGTTCCCGTTGGTCCCCAAAGGACGGACAGTGACATAGAAGATGTTATGTGGTCTCTTGTAGTAGAATCCCAGCCTACTAGCGTGTTCTCCGAAGGGCCAGTGACCTGTAATGAAACCAATAAGATTCTTAGATGCATTCGCTGCTTTTCTGAGCCAGATTTTCCTGGACTCTACACAGGTAGGTTTCCTGATCCATACTTCTATAGCTTCAAGATAAGATTTGCGTAATATTCGCTGTATGGACAATCCTTGATGTGGAATACACATCCTCATTAGATTTTCCATTACACTACACCCATTTTGCGGCTATATTTGTGGCCATCACTTCGGCTTGAATAATGCTGCAGTAATCGGGTTGCCTGTGAGACAGTCTGAGGTCTTATTGTGCAGAGGAGATACCAATTCTGAACTTATCTTCCGTTTTTCAACCATCTATGAAGATTTTGATTTCCTCTTCGGTTATTTGGTGTTCTTTCCGGTATAAATACCATTATGACTATTGTCGTAGTATGTTTTTTCTGGTATGAATACCATGATGACTATTGTCGTAGTATATTCGTTTCGCTATAAATACCATGAAGCCGGGATCAAACAACGGCGTTCGTGTTGCGTAATCAATTTTAAGGTCTCGATACAAATCACCGAAAATGTTTGCATGACCATATCTTTGTTGTTTCTATGTTTTAGTTGTACAAAGTCTTAATGCCGAATGTGAAGCAATCCTCCTGGCGTCGATATCAGGTGATAGCCAGTTTAGTGAACCTGTTATCATGACCGACATCATCCTCATTAAAAGATCGAACTTTGCTTACTGGCCACCAAACAGTTCAGTCTCCAGTTTAGAACACTAGCCTTTTTGCAGCAATACAAAACGGAGACTGCTTTTGTGATTCTTGAAATAGAATTTAGATTCCACTTAAATTTACTATCAAGAATAGGTCCCAAATATTTGGCTTCATTAGATAGTGACAATGGTACTACGTTTACCTTAGGAGTAGTGAATTTTGGTATTTTTTTCTTCTGATAAATAATTTTAGTTCGTTTTTGGTTGGGTTGACTTCCAGTCCATAGTTTTGACACTAGTTTCCTAGTAGATTTAGTACAGATTCCAATATTTCTGGGTGAAGGTTTGGGTCTTTGCCAGTAGCTACCAGGTTTTACATGAATCTTTTTAACACGTTCGTTCAGATCTGCTAAGAATGATTCGGATCTCGGATAAGATATAAAGACCATTCTGATTTCACAAAGCAGTATATTTATTTCTTTTTAACTCCTATTAAACCACTGTTCTCTGCTACTATTGTCATCATAATACTTGCCACAACGACGGACTATTAAACCGCCATTAAGTACGACAAGACGACAACTTGACCAACACATATTAACTAACAAATGGACTCCAACAAGGCAATTTGACTTGTAGCTTATTTAATAACAACAGCAACAACATTAACAATAAAACCAATGCTTAATAAGTCCAGATAACACCAACCAAGAGACACCACTGATGTTGACTGCCACATACTCTTTAACAAACATATAGAGAACACACGAAAAAAAAAATCACAGACAAACTAAACATAAACGTATGTGTTTGTGTATGTGTATATGTATATGTTTATATGGTATAGTTTTATACTTTAGTTTATTTGACACATTAAATATGGCCCGATAATTAAGTCATAAATTAGATGGTTGCATACTTGGTGGTTTTTTAGTTATAAACTTTCATGGACTTCATACAGAAACACACACACACAAACACATACTGGGTATTTAGTATGAAATTGAATGATGTTGCTATAGCTGCAGCTTGTGTTGTTGTTATTGTTGTTGTGTTTGGTCATCTTGACATGGGACACATACCTGAACACCAAATAGCCAACTAAGTAAATAACCAACTAAACAACAGCAGGATATCATCTTAATATTATTTGTATCTCTGTTAAGTATTTTAACTCATACTGTACAAGAAAATTTATTTATTTTATATTTGCTATACACTGACAGCAAGCGCTAATGCTTGTGTGTGATTTTATTATACCCTACATCAGTGCAGATGAGAAGTGGACAATTCAAATGATACATTAAAGAAATTTGTGTATAAAAATTTTAGCCAAAAATGATTATAATAATTCAACTGGGAATTATAATATTCAATTATGTTTAATAACAAGGATTTTTTATTAAAGAATCTTAAGGGAGTGAATTTGTATTTTATTCCCGATTTTATTCCCGGGTTTTATTTAAAGGTATAATCTTTTTCAGTCGTCTCTGCTCTTATGTATTTCTTTAATTTATTTATTCTTGGCCTCATTTATGTTAAAGAGAGTGTGCAACAAAGTGGTATATGTTTACCTACCACGTCTGTCCAGCTGTCAGTATCTTTAAGATTTCTTATTTTCATCTTAAACATCCATGTCTTTTGTTGCCCCTTTCCCCAACTTGATAGCCAGCACTTCGTTAGGCATCATATTACATTCATTAATGGTTGATGTCGGGCATGTGTCTCTTTTGCTTTCATTTGTGAAATTGATGTCTAATCGACATGTTTTTAATCGTGTATTGAAGTTTTTTTCTCCTTTTTTATTTCTTCTGTCTTCACTTTAGTTGTGTTTTTGTCTTCTCTTCATTTTCTTGATTTTGTTGTCTAGTATTTTATGGTTTTTCATTATTTAGAACTCATTTACTATAAATATAAAGTATACAATTTAAGGAAGCTATAGATTAATGAAATCATTTATTTAAATGTTTTCGTTATGAAGTTAAGAGATTTTTCAGTTGTAGAATATATAGTTAAATGTTTTTTCCCCATTTGTAGTGTGTGTGTGTATGTATGTGTGTGAGAGTTAATGAGTGTTTTTGAAAATTATTAATTGGTATGGTTTTGTAAATAAATTACTTTGTCAAAAAAGGAGTATTGAGTTTCTTTTGCATTTAAATTTTTAGAAAGATTAAGTGTTGGTAGTTATTTTTTAGTTTATTTAATGAAAGCAATTTTAAAGAGATAGACAAATTGGACTTTTAAAGACAAATAATTAATTGCTGCGAGCATAACTATTTTTTGTATTTAAGTATTTCGTATGATATGGTTCAGTGGGTAGCCGTCTGAACTGTGTAGGACAGCTCGCATGGATTCAGTTTTAGTCTCGTTGTGATACCATAAGGGATCATGTGATTTTATTTTATATGTCCGTAACTTAGATATAATCGAACCAAACTGCAGCATGTATGATGGAATTGATTGCTCTAAAATCAATATCAGAGAAATCTGACCATGAATGCACAAGTAAACTTTCATATTTAGTAGTCCATTTTTCAGTGAGAGCTGGAAAGTGACATAGAAAATACTTTACAATTTTTCATCATAACAACTCATATCAACTCATACAGCAGTAGGTGAGTGGAAGCTCTAATCTCCTAGTACGCACACCAGCAACTCAGTGCCCTGTCACAACGGATGCCTTGGTAGTCTCAAGATAAGTCTTGACCAAAGCATCATAGTTGGGCCATTTTGGCCTCGAGTTTTAACAAGTTAGAGTTGGTCAGTGACATAGAAAATGCTCTACAGCTTGTTCCTCTTTTTCTTAATAGGAACTCTTCCAGAAGTCGTTGAATGGAAGCCATAATCTCCTAGCAGGCACATCTGCAAATCAGTACCCTGTTAAAACGGATATTAGAATTCATAACCAAGGCCTTGATAGTCTCAAGATAAGTCTTTACCGAAGCCCATCATATTTGAGCCATGTTGGCTTCGAGGCCTCGAGTTTGAACAAGTGAGAGTTGGACAGTGACATAGAAAATGCTCTACAGTTTTTTTTCCTATTTTTCTTCATAGCAACTCCTACAGAAGTCGTTGATGGGATGCCATAATCTCCTAGAAAGCACACCAGCAAATCAGTTCTCTTTGACAACGGATATTAGAATGTGTAATCGATGCCTAGGTAATCCCGAGATGAGGCTTGAGTCAAGTCCATTATAGTGGGGCCATGTTAGCTTCGAGGTTGAACATGTGGAAAGATTCATGCATCTATCCTGTGCAATCCTTAATAAATTCCTCTGTACTGCCGGCCTACAGGAAGAAACCTCTATTCCGACTAGAAGAAAAGAACCAGTTTTGTTCTCTTAACCCATATTAGCTCCAGGTTTGAATGTCACGCAATCTCGTTTAGAGATATCCGGCATTTATATACCAGCATAGATGTCGAGAAGACTTCCGAGATCGTTTTAATCGCAGCACAGGATACCCTATAGTACATCTATCAGTTTACCGCTCATCTTACAACCGAGATCTGTGCAATCTGGCAGTTTGAAGGAAATGATTTTCCTCTATGCGAGGATGAAGACACCCTCAACCCTATCAACATATTTAGATTCATCAGTGTAAACCTCCTCTGAACCGTCCCTTAATACCGGAGCAGACGAGACTGATACTAAGAAGTCTCTGTAAGTATTAGCTTGAAATATTAATGGTCATTACGGCGTATAAAGTATTATGCCAATTGATTATATAAACAAACACACTGTAGGAGATCACATCCCGTAAATACACCCAGAATTTCATAAATACTCGAAATACTAAAATGAATAAATATTGGAGTGGGCTTATATTATTCCTAAACAAGTTTCTTTTAAATAGCCTAGTTGTCCATGTTTGACTAAAGGAAAGTTTGTAGACTATAGTTATACACCAGCAGAATAAAATAGATATTTTCTGAGCCATTAAACACTTCATCAGCATTCGTAGTATGTTATCCATGTTGGATTCGTTGAAATCTAAACATGGTGTCCGCCTTGTACTGGGGGCAATGTTGAGGGACTTAGCAGTGCCAAGCATTTGGGGCAAATCAAGTATACTTTAAAGTTAACGTCATAAGTACTGTTAATGATGTGCTTACACAGCGTCGTAAGCCGACATCCGGCTCGTAGGACCATAAAAAAGTTTGCTGTCGTAAATTCCTTATTGTATTTGTTTGGTGATATCGAAGTAGTAGCATTCGTGGTGTCATATCTATTTGAAAAAATTCCAAAAGAAATAGTTTTTTAAAACAATAAATCAAGCTAGAGACAGTGGAGCACATTCTCTGTGATTGCGTAGGACTTCAGCGGCGTAGGCTGGAGTGGTTTGGAAGCCACACACTGCATGAACTGGATGAGGTTACGAGCAGCGGGCCTACTAATGCCATAGGGTTTGTAATGGGGATAAGTTGGCTTAGGGGCAATCGAAACTAATTGCGAGGGTTTAGGTTTTCTTCTCTTTTTTTCTGCTTTTCAATTCCTCTATATTTCTTAAAGGGATCCCAATGAACTTTTTGGTCTCTGCGTGGATTCGTGAATACGACACCCTTTTCAACCTAACCTAACCTATGCTTTTGCCTCTCAAGAATTGTTTTTAAGCTCCAGGTTATATGTTTATAATCGAGTATTTCTCGGTTGTATACAATTTCTATTTCCAGCAGGGATGTACTAAGCCCATACAGAATATTCAAAGGTATGTACTATAGGGCTTCATTGTAAGGCTATCGTGAATTCATGAATATGTGTACGTTACAAACTTAAATTCCTCGGCTAACAATTAGTTCGGCAATAACTAAATGCAATCTCACCAGACGCTCGATGTAAGGAGTATGTAAATACTTAATTCAATGAATTCAATCTTTCATTTTCCAATCCATTAATTGGAATTAAAACGATAGGTATGTATTGTAATCAGAAGAAATAAATGCTTTGCCTATCGTTGGGAAAACTTATACTTTATACTCAAAAGTTACATAAAAAGTTTACGATTTGAACCGACATCTAACAAAGCCAAACTTCAGTTCATTCATTATAAGTTTTGGAAAAAAAGAGATCCTATAAAATACACCAGAGTAAGTAAGCATTATATGTGTGTAAAATTACCAATTTATTTTAATACGAAATCAGTTTAATGAATGATTAAAAAAAACATCTTCAATAAATATTTTCTTTGAAACAACGAATTCGTACGTTGAGAAAAAGAATTCTTCGAATAAAATGTTTAGCATCTATCAAGAAAATGGGATAACATGTCGAAAAATCGTTATGAATCCCATGGAGTATATATTTTCTGAGTTATGGCTAGATTCTTAGAAGATCTAACTATATCTGTGTATTTGTCTCTTCAAGTGAGAATAAGGCTCGAAAGGCAAGAACTATAGGGATGAAATTTGGCTTAAATATATATCATTTATTAAACATTCCCAGTCAGAAATAGAAGTGCCTAATATACATTCTTAAATACCTTTTTTGGATCCACAAAGCCTGCCAATCGCATTGCAACACTATTTTTTATATGGCGTCTCATTGGAGGCAAGGCCTTTCCTTCTCGTTTCGAAACAAATGCGAAATGGCAAGGACTCTTAAATAAATAAATAAATAAATAAATAAATAAATAAATAAATAAATAAATAAATAGGCTCTTTTATATTTTGAATGCTATTAAATAGAGTATAAAATATATTAAAAAAGAAAGACATGCGGACTAAAAGAGTTTCAACACTGTAGGTCTCGTAATTACAATTTTTTTTGTTTGTAATGAAAAAGTTGGTAGGTGAGTGAAACCTTCTTCTTCGCATCTAATAAAATGGAAACAGGAATTATTACTGGATTTCTTTTTAAAGAAGTCGAGGAATTCTTTAAGGAATTTTTACAGAAGGCAAAAAGGAATGTGTTTAAAATTTATTTAAAAAGGCCTGTTGTTACACTAACATATTTTCACTAACATATTTTCCTGCTGGGTGGGTAACATCGTTTAATAAATAAAAAAATTTATGGACCAAATGCTAGAAATATATGATGTCGAATATAGTTGATATCTCTTAAACAAATCATGCTAAACAACTAAAATATTTCAGAGATCTATAGAAACTACGGGCGTAGTTCGCTCTTTTTACCGCCTACTTTCAATATAAGATCACAAGAAGCTAAATATAACATTATAGCTTGTTTCAGTGTAGTTTCGGATAAAAAAGTGAGACAAATGTTTCGACTCTTAACGAAAAGAATTTAGATCATATCATCTAAAATCCAAGAGACTAATTTTTAAGAACTCACCAGAGAGAGATTAAACTTTTGTGGCTTTATCTCAATAAAAATACACACACATTTGAAATTGAGGATACCTTTATGTGGATTAAAATTTATCTACGTATTTTTAATTAAAAATGTATTATTATTTATGGTTAGTAGGGATCTAAGAACGAGTTTATAATTTATTTAAAATATAAACATTTTTCCTTTATTCACACCATCAATATGCATAGTTTGAGTGATTTTTCTACTCCAAAAATTCATGTAATCCTCTCTCTTGACACTATGTTATAAATACATATTAATGTTGAGTAATTACAACATTTCAAAACCAATTAAACATAAACCGAAAAAAAGACCTCAAATTTACAACCAAAGTTATTCATTACAATTTCCACACAATAATAATGTCACAACTGATGTAACTCTTCACTAAACTCAATGACAGAAATAAAAAAAATAAATAAAAAATATGTGGAGCCAAATAACAACAATGGAATACAGAAGGAGAAAAAAAACGAAAGGATAATAATAACGAAAATGACAATGA
Source organism: Phormia regina (assembly GCA_001735545.1). Lineage (NCBI taxonomy): Eukaryota > Metazoa > Arthropoda > Insecta > Diptera > Calliphoridae > Phormia > Phormia regina. The sequence goes on from MINK01172872.1 coordinate 11,713, forward strand.
TATCATAGTAAAACCCCAATAAGGATGAGAATTGTCAAGTTTTCAAGCGAATGTCATTATTATATTTTTTCTCAACATTTTTCCTTTTTGTTTTTCTGTGATAGACAAGACAACAGCAACACACACACACACACATAAACAAATACATAGCCAAAGAGCTGCAGTAAGAGCAGAAAAAGAAAAACAACAGTGGCAATAGCAATAATATCAGCAACATCTCGTCGTAAACTCATCATTTAAACAAACAAACAAACAAACAAACATTCATTGTGAAGGCAACAAACTGAGTAAAAACTTGATGTTGATTTGGATGGATGATAGTGATGGGTTGTGATGTGATGTGATGCGGCATTAAGTGACAATGATTTAAATGGACAGTAGCAGCTGCTGTAAACTGTCAAATCAAATCTCAGCATTATTATATGAATGACTAGATCTACTACACTACACTCTCACAATACTTATTGTTGTAGTTGTTTTTTTTTTTAATATATATGTTTTTTTGAGATATTGTTTATTGTGGCTGAATGGCTGGTTGCTTGGCTCAGCTTTTGAAATATTTGCTTATTATCATCTTGTGTCATCTTGATGAACAACAATTCTGTTTTGTGTGTGTAATTGCAAAATTGACAAGATACGACAATGACAGTTTTGTGTATATTTTTTTCATCTCTTTTCATTACTTTTTGAAATGAAATTGTAAACAATTCATCATTTTTGTTTTCTTTATTTTATATTTTTTTTCTATTTTTTTGGTTGTAGAGAATCTTATATTTCAAGATGTTGTTTTCGTTTTTTTAGCTTTTGTCATTATAATGTATGAGAGAAATTAAATATTCAGAAAGGTTTTTTGATTGAGTGTCTTAACATTTCGATTTTATATGGTGTGTGACAACTTGACATTTGTTAAAGTAGATTTTTTTTATTATTATTTTCTTTTCAAAATTAAGACGAGTTAAATGTACTTGATTTAATAAGGGATTTATAAGTAGAAGTAATAAAAGGACAAAGTTATGTTTTTTAATTGATACCAGAGATTTTTTTAGTCGATTTGTTTTTATAAAAAGCTTCCTTTACTCTACGAAAATTATAAATCAAAGCTTAATATTTGGTCAATAAATCTATCTAAATATATAAAAGAGTAACGTTACTGACTGACAGATTCATCATCCCACAGCCCAAACGGCTGAAGCCAGAGAGAAGAAATTTGAAACGTAGATAAGATTATTGGAAATTTGAATGTTTAGGGGGTAAAAAGAGTAAAAACGGGAAAAATCAGTAACCTTATAACTCGTAAACTAATGATAAAAAGTTGAATACTTATCGTTATTCATTAAAAACTAATTGGACAGCTGTCTGGCACCCTTTTGAAAATAAGTCGTTTTATTGAGAAAAGGGTAAAAACTGTATTTTGGTACTTTTTTTGAACCATATGTATCTTTGCAACCAATAAACATACAAATAAAATTTATTTCGTGTTCATAACTTATCAAAAAATGATAAATTCAAACTTTTAAGGGGGTAAAAATCGTACCTATTTCTGGTACTTTTTTCATAAAACTTTTGTTTATATTTATTGAAATATTCATATGAGGATTTTAATATGGGATACTACTACAATTTAGAAATTTATTGGCATACAATTTTTTATACATCGATGGGTGAAAAAAAAGTACCAAAACAGGGGAAAAGGCGAGAAATTACATTTTATTCAAACTTAATAATGAATTTTCAATTACATTAAACTTAGAAACATGAATTTAAGTAAATGTAGTCCTATGTGGATAAGAATTCACAAGAGTGGAATTCGTGGTACTTAAAGATATATGGTCCTATGAGTAATAAATCAAGATTAGAGACTTTTTGGTACTTTTTGTTCTTCAAATGGTGTCTTTTGAATTTGCTGTAATATTTAACCTAGAAACATGAAATTAAATACGCATGGTCCGATGTTGGAAAGAATTCTAAAAGCGGCAGTTTTTGGTACTTTTTTGCTCTTCTAATGGTACTTTTTGAGTTATGAACATAGAAACATGAAATTAGGAATATGTGGCCATTAGTTACTAAGAGTCCATGTGGTACCTTTTTGTTATTTGAATGGTACGTTTTAAATTTTCTATGATTATGAACCTAGGAACATGAAATTACGAATATGTGGTCTTTAGTTAATAATAATCCATAACAGGGGACTTTGTGGTACATTTTTTGTACTTTTTGGATTTCCTATAATATTTAACCTGGAAACATGAAATTAAATATACATGGTCCTATATGGGAAGAATTCACAAGAGTGGTTTTTAGGATATTTTTTTGTTCTTCCAATGGTTTTTTTGATTTTTTTATAATTATGAACCTAGAAAAATGAAATTAATGATATGTAGTCCTAAATGAATGTGAATCCATACGAGGAGATTTTATGGTACCTTTTTGTTAATGAAAATCCATTAAGGGACATGATGGTACTTTTTCGTTCATATGATGGTTTATTATATTTTTAATTCCATGTCGAAACAAATTCCATGTCAAAATAAATTCCATGTCATGTTAAAACATCCTTTAATATAGAAGAATTTTTCATAAAAAAATTAATTTTAATATATATTATTATTCAATAAAATCCTCGCAAAGCCGGGTCAATCGGCTCGTAGTTTACAAAATGAAATCCTAGAAATTTTAAAGATTTTGTAAACTGTGATTACTGTCTATTGCTTTAATTATATTTGACCTTTAATAAAAACTCAGTTCGTATAAACGTACCTTTAAGTTTTTTTTTAAATTTCAACTCAAATATTTTCAAAATTTTTGTTAATATATCTGCACACCTAAACTACAACTCATATAGAGTCATAGAGGAGGACCTAATCTTAGAGAAATCTCACCTTGCGAAAATACATGTAAACGTGGTTACAAGACGCCAAAATTGACTATCTTTACTAAAATAAAGTTTCAAAAACTTAATTAATTTCTACAAATCAAGTCGAATTTCAAAGATTTTATATTTCTTTTATATATTACGAGTTGATTGACCCAGCGTTGTCTGGGTTTTATTGAATAAAAACGTATTATATAAATTACAATTAAATTTTGAATGAAAAATTTTATTTTAATGACTTTTCAAAAGAAGTAAAGGAGGATAAGAGATGTATTAATACTGTATAATATTTTAAGAATTGTATAAATATAGTTTTCGGAGATGTAATGGTTTAATTTTTGTTAGCCTTTGAAATCTTGAACTGAATTAAATGAATAAATGTAGTTTTATATAGTATACCTTTGTCAAGTTTTTTTTTTTAGATTTTTAACCCTGGAAGGGCTTCGTTAGTCGTTTCGACTAACAACAATGCTATTTTGTGTGATATTTCTTTATTCGTTGCATATTTTTTTGAGAATTTTGGTATAACACCTGCCGTAAATACGATCTTGAAATGTTCAGACGTATGTTGCTGTGAGTGGTCTGGACGTTAGATTTTTAAGCAACCATGTTAGTCGAAACGACTAACGAAGCACTTAGTGAGACTTTTTGAACTTTTAGCGATAAAGTAATTTAGCAAATGATGTATGAAGTGTATTTAACATTTGTTCCTATAGTGTGATATATATTTTTTCGGGGAAAATAAATAAAATTAGATTTCCAGAAATAATTTTAACAACACATAAGTATATTTTTTTGCCACAGTACACAATGATGATTAGGGAGCTCTATTTCCTAAATTAAATAGAAAAGGCTTGCTAAAGACTGAACAAAGCCATATTATGAAGTACTAACGATTACAGATCGACTTCATCTTATGAGTTCCATAATAAAAACAAAGGACGTGATTGATAAATTTGACCAAATATGCAGTGAAACATATCACTAAATCAAGACTTATAGGCGCTTCTCTATGTTTTCTGCATCAATCTAAAGATTACTCATATTAATAGTTTATTCAAAAAATATGTTAAAAACAATTCAAGAACCATTTTTTATAAAATATCTTTAAAAACTGCATAAGGATCTAATTTAGCGTTCTACACCCAATATAACAACCAAGCATCGCAAAAATTTCGAAAATCTCCTATATCCAGGTAAATTTATAACAATAGTGTAAATTGTAGAAAAAGAAAATAAAATTTGCAGCTTCTGCGGCTAAAAAAACACTGAACTACTAAGGGATACTGTAAAAAACGCAAAAAAGTATCATAAATTTGAAATATGCACAGAGTATGCAAAAACATTTATTTTTAAACTGTTTTTTGGTTAGAATAATTATAGGATGCACATATTTAAAAAAACGTATGTTGCCTATTTCAAATTGTTTACACAACTAACACAAAGGGTACTTATGTAACACCATCTCTGGAAAAGTACAAATATTGAGGTATTTTCAGTTTTTGCTGAATATTTTAAAAATAACGGAAAGTATTTAGGAATTTTTGCTGTTATTTTATTAAAATTAATTTTTGCTGTTATTTTATTAAAATTAATTCATCAACCAAAAATCAATTGTTTTACTTTTCATTTTAATGATACGTTTTGCAATATTTTTAATAAAAGTTAGTGTTAGTCGTTTCGACTAACGAAGCCCTCAAAAGGGTAAAAATATCGAAGCCCTTCCAGGGTTAANNATAAATATAACTAAATCTATATATATAAAAGAGTAACGTTACTGACTGACTGATTCATCATCCCACAGCCCAAACGGCTGAAGCTAGAGAGACGAAATTTGGAACGTAGGTAGGTCTCCCTCCATATAGATCCACTAAGACGGGATTTTTGGAAATTCGAATGTTTAAGGGGTAAAATCGGTAACCTTATAACTCGCAAACTAATAATGATACAAAAAAAGTTGAATAGTTATCGTTATTCATTTAAAAAATAATTGGACAGGTGTCTGGTACTTTTTTGAAAATCAGCCGTTTTAGGGAGAAAACGGGTAAAAACTGTATTTTGGTACTTTTTTGGCACCATATGTATCTTTGAAACCAATGAACATACAGATAAAATTTATGTCGTATTCATAACTTATCAAAAAATGAGAAATACAAATTCGGTACTTTTTAGAAATTCAAACGTTTAAGGGGTAAAAATCGTACCTATTTTTGGTACTTTTTTCATAAAACATTTTTTTATATTTATTGAAATATTCATATGAGGATTTTAATATGGGATACTACTACAATTTAGAAATTTATTGGAATACAATTTTTGATACATCGATGGGTGAAAAAAAGTACCAAAAAAGGGGTAAAGGCGGAAAATTACATTTTATTCAAACTTAATAATGAATTTTCAATTACATTAAACTTAGAAACATAAGATTAAGTAAATGTAGTCCTATGTGGATAAGAATTCACAAGAGTGGAATTCGTGGTACTTATGGTCCTATGAGTAAGAAATCAAGAGGAGGGACTTTTTGTTCTTCTAATGGTACTTTTTTGAATTTTCTGTAATATTTAACCTAGAAACATGAAATTAAATACGCATGGTCCGATGTTGGAAAGAATTCACAAAGGGGGACTTTGTGGTACTTTTTCGTTCTTCTAATGGTACTTTTTGAATTTTCTAATATGTGGTCTTTAGTTAATAAGAATCCATAAGAAGGGACTTTGTGGTACTTTTTTGTTATTTTAATGGTACTTTTTGAAATTTCTATAATTATGAACTTAGAAACATGAAATTTGGGATATGTGGTCCTTAGTTAATGAGAATTCATAAGAGGGGACTTTGTGGTACTTTTTTGTTATTTGAATGGTACTTTTTGAATTTTCTAAAATTATGAACCTAGAAACATGAAATTAGGGTTATGTGGTCCTAAGTGAATGAGAATCCATAACAGGGGACTTTGTGGTACTTTTTGTTCTTCTAATGATACTTTTTGATTTTTTATAATTATGAACCTAGAAAGATGAAATTAATGATATGTAGTCCTAAATGAATATGAATCCATAAAAGGAGATTTTATAGTACGTTTTTGTTCTGATGGTACGGTTTTAATTTTCTATAATTTTCAAAGTTAGAGACATGATCCTAAGTTAATGAAAATCCATTAGTGGACATTGTGGTACTTTTTCGTTCATGTGATGGTTTATAATATTTTTAAAGAATTTCGAAGTCTGTGATTCCACGTCAAAAAAGAGTCCAGAATTTTTCAATAAAACCCGCGCATTGTACATAAAAATTCAAGAAAGGTAACTTTTTAGTATTTTTGCGTTTTCCTAAAAGTACTTTTTGGATTTTCTTTAATATTTATTTCAATTTGAATTTAAAGATATATAGGACCATAGTGGATGAAAATCCATCAGAGCATACTTTATGGTATTTTAAGTTATTAGTCAGAAATTGACCAAAAATCAATAAAATATGCATAAAGTTTTAGCACACGAATGCTTTCCTTTAAATTCCAACTAAATTTTGCAGGCCTGACAACTATTGGAACAATTTGTTAAATTTGAAAAAAAATTTCTCAAAACAAAAAATATTTTTACTGCCTTATTTCGAGTGTAGCATCAAACACTATAGCAAATTCATTAACAATAGTCCTAACACATACAAACGTATATTGTTTTGAATCCAAAGACATAAACAATGACAGACGGCTTGCAATATATGTCTGAATGACTGGTTGGTTGGTTGGTCTCATCTTAGAATGAAATATCAAAATTTTGTCTATATCAAAGAACATATTTACGGCTGCTACTAAATACTAATACTTAAACATTTTTTAACCATATGTGCCGCTGCTGCTCGGTCAGTTATCTATTTACATTTTGTTTTACATAGAAAATGACTCGTCTCTAGTAAATGGACATCAATATGATGATGGCTTTTACGTCTTTTACTTACTTCCTATGCAGCCATTGCATGTAAATAATATTGTCCACTTGTAGTCGCATCAACATATGTACATATACATATGTATAAGTAAATATGCTACATATGTGTTGATATTGTTGTTATTACAATATAAGTGAATAGTTTTTTTTTTGTTTCTTTTGTTGTACATTTTTATTGAAGTGCCAGCTAAATTCGCATAAAATGAAAACACGCTGTCTACAACGTTTTCTACAAGTTTTATAACTTTTATTGTTGCCATTTTTTTTATTCTACAATATTCTCTCTAGTAGTTGTTTATTTATATTTCTGTTATTTTTTGTTTTCTCCATTTTTCATCATTTTCTATAGCCACTAATGTTGTTTTTGCTGTTGTAGATTGGTATTCCACTACATGCAAGTAGTTGAGGTTTAGGTTCTTTTTTTTTTATTTTGTCTTGTTGTTGCTGTAATGTATTGTTTGGTTCTTTAGTAGAAACGAAAAAAAAAGAAAATCAGCTGAATGCCAGACAATGGCATACAAAAGCTCATGTAAAATAAGGATTTAATGCCGACTTGCAACATTTTACGACCATGGACACATTGCTCTAGAAACTATGTAAATTAATGTACAACTACTAAACATAAAAAAGTAGAAGTAAAAAAGAAAAAAAAACGTTAAAATTTATATTTACCACTTTACTTACAAACCAAAATACACATACATTCAAACATATTCTTATATTACTCATACATAAACACTTGCATAAGTGTTGCATTGCAAAGTGCAGGAAACTAAAGTAAAATTAACAAAATGTTTTACAAACCGTGGATTGTGGGTTCCAACATTGTTCGTAGTGTGTGTGTGTGTCAGCGTGTGTGTGTATGTATGTAAGCAAAGCTCGTTTACCAGTAATAAAACAAATCAAATGGGATTTTTCCGGTATTATCTACTTACATAGTTTGCAATAAAAACAAACTTAGTTTTACAATTGAAAAATTTGCTTAAAACCTAAAAACGAAAAATAGTCAACAAATTCTTAAAAGTTGTTAAAGAATAATATTTTTATTTTTTGATTTTTTTAAGTTGTGAAAAGTTTTTTAATCACTTTGAAAAATCTTTCAAAGAAAGTGCCAAAATTACTTAAAGCCAAGTTTTTTTTACAAAAAAGTTTTAGATCTAAATTACAATAAAATGTTGTTCACCATACATTGAACTAAAACAAATTTAGTCGCAAATTTCTCTAAGTCATTCTGCACTTTTTTGCTTAAAATTTTATATCTTCAACTGTTCTCAAAATCAATAAACTTTCTTTAGTGATGAAAATCTTGATATGTTGGCTTATATTTATGTTCTTTAGATCCTAACTATTTTCATGTGAAGATAATTTATATTATGAATTTATGAAGTGATCAAAAAGGTCTAAATAACTCCACCCCATGGGGTAGATTCACCAAGTGATTTATACAGTGATAGTGTTTATTGAAGTTCTCATATAATGAACGAAAGGGCTTATTATATTTATTAAGTTATTCTTTTAATAATATAATAAGCCTTTTAGGCCTTAAAATAAGTATATAAATCTTAAATCTAATTACTCTCTCTATCGATAGCGAAGATGGCATAAATTGATCCTTTTATTAGCGGGGTGGTAGATCATTTATACGAAGCCTTGAATGTGTTAGGGCTTCTGCTAGTTGTCTTGCAAGTGGGTTTGGATGATTATGCAATTTTGCTATATATTTTGCCTTAAATTTGCTGAACTCGTCCCTGACAAGAGGTACATCTAAATCTTTATGGATGTTCTCGTTTCTTATGTACCATGGTGCACCCATCATGGTTCTAAGAATTTTTGATTGGGCCCTCT
>MINK01172873.1:0-19542 GCA_001735545.1 Phormia regina
AGAAAATGAGAGAATAAAGGAGAGGAAGACTAAAATACTCACGAAAAAATTTTATATGGAAATACAAAAACCATTTGACAGTAACGCGAGATGTATCAATGAAAAAATTGTAAAACAACTGTTCTTACGAGTATACTTTCTAATTGTACTATGCATTAAAAATTAAACTCTAAAAGTTTATAATATTGAGTACCCAAGAAAAGCGGTCAAATACTCGGTACTCGATACTAATAATCAATACTTGCTGTCCGTTTTGAAATGGAATCCCTTCAGAAGTACAATTAATACAAAAATTTATGCGATAAAGATTTTAGGAAATACTTATAAATCATTTTCAAACAAACGGTCTTCGGATCCCCTTATATCTAAGGCAACTTTGTGAACCAATGTGCTCCAAAAGACGATGCGAAAACTAGGAAATAAAATTTTTTTAAACGGCTAAATCCGATTTTGATACGCCGCTGACCTCAGTATTGCCGTATTTCGTATTATGAATACGGTGACCAGACGTTCTGTATTATACAGAACAGTACTGTATTTTAGAGCCCTGTTCTGTATAAATTATTCTTTGCTAAAAAAGTGAAAATGTTCTGTATTTCATTTAGTGTTCTGTATTTGTTCAGTATTTCGTTATTTTTTTCAGTTTTACATAAAAAACGTATAGAAAAGCACATAAGAAATATCTAAATATTAAAAAATTCTGACACAAATGTACGTAATACAGTTTTTTTCAACTTCTTCTGATTTATTATTTCACAATTATATAAAGCAGATTGAGTCGCAAAAAATCTGAATGTTGGAAGTTTCTCTTATTATAAATGAGCTTAAAGTTACACAATGAAGGGCTGAAATGTTTTTACCTTTAGCAGTAAAAAATATTGAATGAGTTACATGAGAAAAATTTAATAGCCGTTAATGAATTTAAAAAACTCAGCTTATTTTTATACAAATTGTATTGAATATTTACATCAATGGGATTTTATTATTATTGGGTTCTTCTTCATTAAGTTCCTAATTAAGTTCCTAATTGAAACAAGTTGTGTTTTTTAACGGAATTAAACATTAATGATTCTAGTTTATTTGATGAATTTGAATGAAATGAAATTTTTGGCGCGTTTAGGAAAAATCTACGAAAACTTTACATAATAAATTTTGTGCAGCTTTTATTATTATTATTTTTTTTTTGTAAAGATATTGTTGTATTCTTTTTTTCAAATTCTTAAGTTCATTTAAATATAAGTTTGAACTATAGGAGAGGATTGTATTAGTGATCAAAATTCAACTTCCTAAGATAATTGAAACGGTAATTTGGGGATGATCCCAGAAAAAGATTCAGAAAGATAAAAATAAACTTTAGCAATATTAATGTCACATGTCTCAAATGACATCCGTTTTATTTTAGATTTTTAGATTTGGATATATAGTCATCCAAAAATTTGCATTTCCAAGGAATTTTTTAATATTTTAAACAGAGCTGAAAGCTCTCCTGATAATAAATGAAAATTTGAGTTGTTTTGTCAAAAAAGAATTAAAAGAATTTGTAATTTTTCCGAACAATAGGTATTTACTCATATTTATCCAATTAATCTATTTTACCCGCTATTTACTGAATGGGTATTAACCCATTTCTCATCTATAATTAAATTTTATTTGTTTAGGATAATTGTTTGGGAAATAGTTTTCCTTATATTTAAATAAAATTCTTTATTTTTAAAGCTTTCAATAAAACTCGTTATACATTTCTGTATTATTTTTTTTTATTTATTTGTATAAAGACTATATATTTTTTTTAGTTGAATTTACATTATAAAAAAGACTATGCAATATAAAATTAATATACATACATACATACATACATACATATAGATAATTATAATTTGATAACAATTTAAAATTTACATTTGCTTTTATAAGAAAGTAAATATTTACAAACGTATTATATGATTAGTTATTATTAACAGAAACATTATTAAAATGCCTAGAATATTTTTCTTTATTTATAAAATGTTTAAAACAATTTGTTTTTATTTAAATTTATTTTGCTTAAAAACTAACATCACAAAATAATTTATTTAACAATACTGCTGCCACTATAAACATGCACTAGAAAGAATTATTTATTTATATGCAATTTATTTTGTTTAATTTATTTTAATATTAATCGTTGCTATTTAGTTATTATTATTTTAGTTTCTTAAAAAAAAACAATCATTTCATTAATTTAAAATAAGTTTTAACAAAATACAATTAGTTACGGCACTTGTTCTAAATAAAAATAAAAAAAATAACTAAAAAAAACTACTTTATTTGACAAAAAATTGATATTAAATTAAGATTCCCTCTTTTCTTTTTTTTTTTGTGTTAAGGGGGAAGGGGGAGTTTTAGTTTATATCATACTACCAAACATACGTTTACCACGTGTTAGTACTAGACTTACAACCATAACGGTTAATAGAAAGAAGACTAAACTTAAAAATGTTGTTATAACACGACATCTTTGGCGGAATTTTTTTTCTTTTTCCATTTTAATACGCAACTGTTCGGCACGAGGCATATCTAAGGTAAAATCCGATTCGGGACGTGATGAGGGCTAAAAAGAAAAAAAAAAAAAACAGAAAAAAGATAAATTGCCGATTTAATAAAATATTATGTAAAAATAAAATCATAATTGATAATTAAGAAAAATTTATTATTGTATTGGAGTTTGATGTTTATTTTGACATTGACGTTTGTCAAAGTTCATATAAGGTTTTCTCTTGTTTGTTTTGTTTGTTTTTTTTTTTTAGTTTGCCTATGTTAAATCTATTTGGTTTTGATTGTTGTTTTTTTCTTTTTTTCTAAATTTATTATAATTAATGTAAATTTTTGTTTTTAATAAATTGAACTTGATTTTTTTTTAATATATTTGTTTAGCTTATAGGTTTTAGATTTTAATTTTTGGGGTCGTTATACGTAAAATTGTGCTGCATTAGTTATACAAAATTTGACATGGCTATACAAAAATTAAATTTGATATATGGGTTTTAAGTTTTGGTTAGTTGTCATTTGAATATATACATACATCCATACATAGATACACATTAGCTGTTTAGGAATAACCTTGCAATGGCACTTATCCAAAAAAAGAAAAGACCGTTGTAATTAGTTCGTTGTACTCTTCTATATGCACTAGTCTCTGAATAAATGTAAAGTAAATGGCTATATTTTATAATATTTTTTTTATTAGNNATTTACGAATTTTAATGTTTGATTTTACTAATTGAGTGATAGGTCCGATTTCAGTAAATAATATAATTGATTTTATGAATTTAGTAATAGAAAATGAAATATAATTTTTTCTGTGTAAAACGTTTTTGTGAAATATTCTTTGCTTTAAAAAAATAAAGTTTTTCTTTAAGTTAAGAAAATTGTTCAAATTCTATATTTTTTTTAAGAAATATATTTGTACTGAAAAATTGGAACAAACGTTTTTAATCGCTTTTGGTTTATTAAATAAAATTTCGTTGAACTTTAAGGATAGTCCAAATTAGAAGATTTTTGAAATTTGAAAATATTATAATGTATGTATTTATTATTATTTTATATTTTGTATTTGTTTCAAAAGCTTTTGCTTTAAAAAATAGAGTTTCGTTAAGTTTTTAATATTATGGAAACTTAAACTGAACTTTATTAAGATTGTAGAAGTAAAATAAGAATATGAAATTTCAATAAAGAAGCTCCTATATATAAACTCTTTAAAATTTTTTGATTAAAATATTATAGCAAAAACTATTTTTTTAATTTACAAATTTTATTGTTAATCATATTTTTGCCAACATGATTTTTTTTATTTTTTTTTTTTTATTTTAAAAATGATTTAGTCTTTTAGAAAATACAATAATTATCTAACCAAGGCAAACTAACTCATATGTTAACGTAAAATAATAAATTGGGAATTTTATTTAATTCATATAAAAAAATAAATAGATCAAAAACGCCTTCCTTTTTTAAATCAACTTTAAGAAACATCTTTTCAAATCTTAACAATTAAAGTTAAACAAAAAATAAAAAATAAAAAAAAAATCATACAACCACTAAACAATTGTTAATAGATTTGTATGATTTTTTTTACTTTCGCTTTTAAATAATTTACATATTTTATACACGCCACTAATATATGTGATCTACATAATTCGATCTTCGAATTTATTGTTAAATGCTATTAAATAACTTAATTTTTTAATAACAATAAAAATATATACATACGTTTATTTTTAATATAGTATAAAATAGAATTATTAGTTCATTCATTTGTATGCAAATCGAGGTTCAAACAATTAGACTTTAAAGTTTAATTATAAAAATGATTTATGTTTTTTTTTTCTTGTTTCTTTATTGAACTTGAGTTAATGCAATTACTTAGTTAAATGGGTTTAAAGTATTTCTATGCAAAATTCTTTAATTATTTATTTTGTTCCTTAACACAATGGGTGTTGTTGAACACTGCTGTTAAAAGTTTTTTTGAAAGCTTCTTATAATTAATAAAAGTTTCTTTTGAAAGCCTTTGTTTTAGCAAATAAATTTTCATTAATTTTAGAAAAAAAAAATATTTTATATAAAAAAATTAAATTGTCGTTATGTTTTAAAATGGGCCAAAATTTATTTATTTATTTATTTATTTTTTTCAATCTGAAAAGATGAAATATATCTTTATTAAAAGGAAAATTCAAATAAAAAATTCGTTTTAAAAATAAATCATATAACGAAGAGATAGTTAATTCAATCTGCTTGATATCCTATTAGGATCTACATAACTTTTTGTACTTTTTCTTGGTCATACAAAGTGAATGAATAAAATTTTTTAGTTCAAAAATTATATACGTATAAAAACGTTTTCTTTCAAAGTTTTGTTAAGTTTTTAAAATAGTCTTAATTTAAAAATGTTTGGAACTTTTTAAAAGTTAATAATTAAAACCAAACACCCGAAACCGTTTTATTTTTCAATTAATATTTATTTAAATATATTTAATGTATTTTCATTTGTTGAAAGAAATATGTGTGCGATTTTTATGTTTTAATATAAATGTCCATCATGATGTAAATAATAAATATCTTTAATGATAAATATTATTAAATATAAATATAAGATTAAACTAAAAATTAAAAGTGTTTGTGTTTTATTCATACATATCTTTTCTTTTTATTTGAAAAGCGATTTTTTATTTTTCTCCATCCGATAACAAAAAGTTGAAAATAATTTAAATCGTTTGTGATATTTATCATTATCATATTTTAAAGTTTTTATTTCGATCATAATGAAAACAAAATAAATAAACAATTAAATAATAATATAATTGATTGTTTTTTTTTTTAATATTAAAGATTGTTTTCCGATTGAAATGAAATGAAAAAAAAAAAGATTTTTAATATTAAAATCCGGACTCTGAAATTAGGTATAAATATTTTTTTATTGTTGATGAAAAATGTTTTATTAAGTTTCTAAATTAATCCAAATTAAGTTTTGTTTTTCACATTTTACAAGAAAAATGTATATATTAACTTATTAAATATTTTTTGAAAATTTAACAAGTTAATAAGGACTGCGCACGAAAAAATCAGTTTATGCTATTGGGCTTATAACTTTTGATGTGGTAAAAATAAAAAAAAAATCAGTCAAAAGGATTATATATATTCTAAAGACATATTTCAAAATAAAATAACTACAAGGAAAGCATTTGTGTCGCAAAATAGAGTTTCTTGGGTCATAATAGAAGACAAAGAAATTGGTATATGAATTCAAATAAAAGGAATTAAACCCCATTTCAATTAAGTGTATATGTTAGGGTGTCCAATCTGTCTATTAACCGTCATTCGGTTATCTGATTAATTTTGAAAAACTGTATATTTTCGAATAACGAATAAATCGAATAACTTGTGTAGAACGAATAAACCGAATAACGTAGGTCGAAAGTCTAATTTTCTTAAACAAATGGGTAGAACTATTACGATAAACTCTATTTTATCTACATCAAGTTTCTAAATAACTAAATAATTTATATTCAATAGATTAAATTTTATAATTAGTGCTGTTTATATGTCTAATATGTATTACGAAAAAAAAAACTGTTAATCGAATATTTTCCAATTAATCGATTATTAACTGATGATTTTATAACCTGAAAAAAAATATTTGTTATTTGGATACGCTAGGATATGTTTGAAATAATAATTATTTACATTCATTAATATTATGTCTATTAGTTTATCATCTATTATTGAATATTGGAGCGATTTCCCAATCACTATTTTAGTGATTCTTTTATTCACTCTATGTTTTAAAATAAAAATAAATTTGCAAAATAATAATGAATCTCCTGCTTCTTGAATACTTTTGTTAAATATAAAAATCACATTGATAGTACTTTAAATAATATTTTAAACATATAATGGTTGTACCTTAAACATATAATGGTTGTATTTTAATATTTTAGTGATAGGAATATATATAAAACAAACATGTTTTTTTAAATAAATTACACAATTTTGATAACAATTCCCTATATATAATTATCCTTTGTTAACATGAGGTAACAAATTTTTAATTTGTTTATAAAAACTATATTTTAAAAAATCTTTTAAATTTTAAACAAAATTTCTCTAAGGGAGAACGGTGTTACTTTGTTGTTTTATATCATGACGGTAACATGCATATAGGTTATTCCAAAAGTCATCTCAAACCTAATGTAGATCATTTCATCATTGTACATTTTTTTTTTCTGAAAACACAAATCCTTATAAAAACAACTGCAATGCGATTTAATTGTTGTTGTTGAAAACAGCAAAAAATTTTAAATAATAAATAAAACAATTACTATGTGTACCTGACCTACTCCTCATTTTTGGCAGTCTATAGTTAAAAACAACAAAAAAAGATTAAAATAAAACATATATATAAAAAAAAACAACAAAATTTAAACAAAATATCTTCCCAATAATTCATTCATTATTTGATGGATGGACGGACGGACGGACCGAAAACAAACCTTAAAGAAATTAAAATATTTTTTGTTTTTATTTGAAACGTCTACTAAGGTGTTTATTTGTTTTTTATCATATTCGTCACTATTGTGCGTTTTTTTTTTGGTTTTGCTTTGGTTTTTATGTTTTTACCATAACCTTGAAAAATTATTTTTTACTAAAAAGATCATAAAAAAAAACAACTGTGATCGCCAACATATTATTATCAACACTGATTTTGATATTTTGTTGCTGTTGTTGTTGGATGCACTT
Source organism: Phormia regina (assembly GCA_001735545.1). Classification (NCBI taxonomy): domain Eukaryota; kingdom Metazoa; phylum Arthropoda; class Insecta; order Diptera; family Calliphoridae; genus Phormia; species Phormia regina. Next base: position 7,270 of record MINK01172873.1, read on the forward strand.
CCCTCCCATTTTATAAAGTAATTTTTGAGTTTTAACTCTTTAAAGTTTTTTTTTTTTTTTTGCTAATTTTATATTTGTTTTTTTCAAACTCTCTTCATTCTTGTTATCGTTTATTACCTTTATTAAGTTTTTCTCTGTAAACATTTTTTGTTTGTTGTTTATTAATTCTTTGTTTTCTTTTAAAGTAATTTTGTTTCTTTTCTTTAATTGAATTTATTTTCTTTTTATTTTTTATTGTATTTTGTTTATTAGTTAGTTTGTTGTTGGTGGTTAAACTTGTATTTTCACTTTCTATTTCAAGTTGTGTTTAAAATTACATTTCTTAAATGTTTTAAATCTTACAACTTTGCTGTCAGTCCGTCTGTCTGCATTTAAAAGAAAATAATGTCTCATTTCTTTTTTCTGATTTATTTATTTATTGACGTACTCTTTCCTCACATTTGATTGCAACTAAATAAATGATATTAGTTTGTTGGTTAGGTTTGATCGTTAGGTTTGAAGACAACATGAATGTGTTTGAGATTGGTTTAAGTTGCAGATGTAAATGGTTTTGTTTTGTTTTTGGTATTGAACTAATTCTCAGACAATTTATTGTTGTGCTGTTGATTATATTTTCCGTACGCTATACTAAATGTTGGGGGGTGGATATTTAAAAAATATAGTGTACATAAATGAATTGGGTTCTAATGTATCATAGGAGTGGTCTTTTAAGAGCCAGATGGTAAATTTTATGCATTTAGTTTCCAAAAGGTTAAATTAGCAATTTTGTCAATAAAATCGCATGAAATAGTTCTTTTAAAACCGCGATAATAGAATAAAGGGATTTTTTGAAATTAATCCACCATTTTACACCAATTCACAACTTTTTTGGTAAATTTGTACTATACGTGACATGTATATCCATAACGAACAAAAATGAACAACCAATTATGGACTGAAAATCACTAAATATTATTTGTCAGACTAAAGGGTTGAATAAGTGCACATATCAATGACATCGAAAGAAACTTTGTCAATTCAGACTTTAATAAAATACTATTTCAAATAAAATCATTGAAAATTTACCGAAAATTTTAATTTCGCTATAATATTTTATATAATATTTTTGGACAAAAAGTTAAAAATTATGTATAATATTGATTGAAAATCATATTTTTGGTGGTATTTTAAAAATAGTCCAGATCACATGAATCAAATAATTGGACGGAAATATTTTGTGAATGAGTTTAAAACATATCAAACTTTAATTTTAGGAGGGACACATTTGTAAATTTTTTTTGTACCTATACAAATCAAGACACTATTAGATTTTTATCACAAAAAGAATATAATATATAAATGTATTTTTCCCAATAATTAGATTTTCACCACTGACTACATTTTTTTTTTTTTTTACTACTAAATGCATTTTTCACCTCTAAATAAGTTTTTCTTTGTACTGAAAATAAACGTATTAGCGTTACCAGTAAATAATTTATTTATTTAAGCACAAAATAAGTTTTAAAACAAAAACTTGTTTTGTGCCACTAAACGAATTATATAATAAAATATATTTTTCAAAAATAAACTTGATTTCTACTATAATACTCGGTTTTCACTAACTAAAATAATTTATCACAATTGCACACAATTTTCACTCCTTAAAAATGTTTCCACCTCTAAATAAGTTTTTTTTTTTATTATTAATAAACAAGAAATTTATCACTTGAGAAACAAATGTGTTTTTCACCACTAAATAAGTTTTCCGCACAAACTAGATTTTCATCACTGAACAAAGTTTTCACTCCTAAAAATTTTATCTATTATACGTTTTTCACCTCTAAATAAATAGAAACCAATAAACAAGTAATTTACCACTAAATAAGTTTTTCGGTACTAAACAGATTTGTTTCGTATTTTTAATTTTTCTAAATAAGTAATAGTACCAATAAAATACCTTAAACCTTTGAACAAAAGGGAATTTCAACTTTGATCTTAAAATAATAAATATCATTTAAATTTTAAAAATAACTATTTATTTGGTTAAATATTTGATAAAATTTGTGTGACCACTAGTTTTACAAACAAGATTTGGTAAAACGTTAATTATGATTAATGATAAGTAGGAAATATTTTCCCATTTCCCATAAAATGGAGAGGTTAGAAATTGTTTTATATAGTGGTTACGTCATTTTAGTCAAATATTTGATTAGTCTGAACTTACTTTTAATATTTGTTATAAATTTATTTCTACCACATAAATCTTAACGAGGGTATTCACTCATATATTGTTTGTTCGATTAATCGACAAATTTAAATCAAATAATTGTTCGAGCAAATTATACCGATTAATCGATTAATTCGATTAGACAATATATTAAATATTTAGTTTTTATAATGTTATTCTTTTAGATTAAAAAACAATGTAATATAATGTTTAGAATCTAAAAGTGTAAAAACCAAAAATTCTAGTAAAATGAATACTCTAATCTTAATCCGTTCCTATAAATCATACATCTAAAGATTTTTATTTTTTTCAAATATTTCTATTTTTGTTTTCCTCAATTTCATTTAAAATTCCCCTCAAGTTTTTTTGCATAATTTATTTATGTACATTTTATAAATAAAATAAAAAATCTTTCAGTGTCTGCTTCACACTGTTAATATCGTTCGCTAAGTGTTAAGAGTGTTATAGATTTTTGCATAATCTATGATATTTATGTTTAGTTTATGTTTTTGATTTTGTTTTATTTTTCGTATTTATGTTTTAAAAAAATATTCACGTTCAATGATCGCAAATCAATGCAAATTTATTTTGCCTTTGCTATTTTTTTCCTTTTTTTTATAAAAAAAAAAAAATGCTAATATCAATCATATTGTTAAAGTATTGATGAGATCGATGGATTTATTTTTAATAGCATTAAATGATGAAACTAAACTACACACATAGCCATACATATGTATGTATGTATATGTATATTAAAGTGCTTTGATGTGTAAAAAAAATATATATTAAAGATTGATATATTTTAAACTCATTTCTAAAATGTTTCCCTTCAATTATTTAATTTACGTGAGCTGGACTCTTTTTAAAATATCTCCAAAAATATGGTTTTCAATCGACAGTATACAATAATTTTTAACTTTTTATTAAAAAAAAAAAAAAATCAACATATGGTAGAATACGAAGTCTCAAACATATTGAGTAAAAAATAATTTAAAATTTGTTTTCTTTCACGCGAAATTAAAATTTTATTTTAAATATTTTGGTAATTTTACATCGTAAATTATATTTTAGTATATCATTGGAAAGGTCTCATTAAATATTATTGGTATGTGCATTCATTTATCTCTTTAGTTGCACAAATAATATTTTGGAATTTTGCGGCTTTTAAAAGCAAAAATTTATCAAAAAAGTTGCGAATTAGTATAAAATAGCGGATAAATTTCAAAAACTACTTTTTATTCGATTATTATTGCTTTTTCAAGTGAACTTAGTATTTTTTTATTTAAGTGTAATAAGTACTTTAAAGCGACTTATTAGTAAAAATTCCTAATTCAACATTTAGGGAACTTATCGACTATTCCTATATTATAATCGAAAATTTTCCGATATATATAAAATTAAATGTTTGAACAAAGCCTTAATATTACGCGATTAAAAATGTATATAATAATTATTAAAATGAACGTTGATGGTCATAGTGTACAACGAATATAAAATTTAAAGTTAATTGTTATGGAAATGGTCCAGCTCACGTAAATTTAAACATTGATAGATAATATCTTTATTTGTTAGGGGATGATACATTTGCATGGTAAACTTTATTGCGGTAATAATCGAATTCGTATTGCGGAGGAAAGTTCCTTGGGATGAAAAAGTGTACTGACGACAATACTCCTAAGCAATATGATAGCTATTCTTCCAAATTATAACCAGATAACCATATGAAAGACAAATGGAAGATATCGCAAAAATGATGTAAAACAGATAAAAAGTAGATTTTGCAAAGAACCTATCTAGCAAAAAAAAAAAAATTATACATATTAAATTATAGTTTCTATTTATTACACGGTATTAATGAAACATTTTTTTTTTTAATTCAATTACACAATTTAGATTTTTCTTCATCCTTTAGTAAAAAGAATCAATTGAAATTGTTTGTAAATGAACAAAAACAAATACTTAATTTACTTTGAGGATTACATTAGTACTTGTAAAAGCCAATGGAAGAACAAGAATCAATAATTATACGCAATTTTAAATATTACCTTAACAAATTTTTATAAAATAAACGAATTTAAAATAACAATAAATAAGTTTTATTTTATTTATTTATTTATTTTGTATTTTATAATCCGGAAATTTCTCGGAACCAACAAAAAGATCATAATACAAAATATAACTTGAGGATATTGTTATATTAGCATCCAAAAAGATATCATCCATTTGTTTGCTGGGATACATACATATGTATATACGAAATATTTAGTTTAATATTCTAGAGAGAAATATTTAAAAAATATTTTAAATTGAAAAATAATTTCAGCTATTTATAGTTTTCTTTAACAATTCCATATTATTATGAATTTATTGATTTCATGTTCCAATTATTATATTTTGCATTACCCAACTAAATATCAATTAAAATTTAAAAATATTTCATTTACTTTTATTGTCATTATGCTAAAAACTAATTAGAACCACCACAATAATTGATGGAATCATTTGCGGTTTATTTTATTAAAAATATAATATACATACATATGTATATATTTTATTTTCGCCATCATTCGTCAAACAGTTAAATGTCAATGTCTTGATCATCATATATAAACTTCATCATCAACAAGTTGGGCGTAAAGTAAACAAACCACAAAGAGTATCAACAACAAAACAAAATAAAAAAGGTGTTAAATGTTGAATGTTGTAATTTAACGTGCGTGTTAATGATACAAAAACATTTGAGAGTAAATTTAAATTATTACCTAGTATGTTAATAAAAAATACTAACAATTAATTGGAGGAGATTCATAAAGTGAATTATTATTATTATTATTTTTTTATAAATACTATTTTGCAATTTTGTATTCGTTGTGTTATTTCACTGTGCGTTTGTGACATGAACGTGAAATTTATTATAATTTTTTTTTTTTGCATAATAATCAAGGTCAGCAAATAATTTAAATGTTTGCCAAAAATACGCAAGCATTAATATGTAGTCGTATTAAAAAACCTTACTTTTGTGAATATGTGACAAGCATGTGATAATCGCAATTAAATAATATAAATACTTAATAAAAGATCAATACATTAGTAAATTCAACACTTTTGTAGGTATATAACGTAAATTTAAATGTATGTTTTAATAATAATAATAATAAAGTAGTATTTTTTATTAATGTAAAATAAAAAGATGCAACTACAAAATAACCCAACAAATGGGATAATAAATTCAGTACAATGGTACTTTCTTCAGTACAAATTGTTCTTTTAAAGTACAGTAGATCTGGGTTTATTGTCGCCATCTTTACCGCGTTTTTAGCTTTCATTTGCCACATGCAATCGTTTTGGATAATTTAACTTTTATAAGATTTTATTTTTGGTGGAGTATCATATAAAGTTCATACTGCTATTGGTATACCAAAGAAAATATGGTATCATGAAACTCGGAGTCCTGTATTCGGGTACTCTAGTTTTCTTCACTAAAGTGTATATCGAGAGGTTGTTTTGCGGAGAAGGTTTCTATTGAATAAACAACTTGAAATTTGATTCTGTAAAGTAATATTGCTATTCATCTTATGAAATATCCCAAAAAGAAAACCTGTTATAGTACAATAAGGATCCAAAAAGTATTACCTATTATTAAAGTTAGTATAATTATGAGAATTATATTTATTATTCCTGGCCTACAATAGGGGATTCAATACTAAAAAAGTTTTTCATCGCAAAAAAGTTTTTTTTTTTGTTAATTCGAAATTAAATAGTTTGTACTGAGAAATAACATATTCAACACTAAACAAAATTTTCATTTTCAATACTAAATAAATTTTCGCACAACTTATTTATTTAAAATATAAATTTAAACCAATTAGAAAGTGATTTATATTCATAAATAATATAATTAATAATATTATTAAAAAATAAATTAAAATATCCTTTTCTGTGTAGAAATCACTTTTCCATTTCAATAAATAAAATTTCATTACTAAACTTGTTTTAACACCACATGTTAAATTTTTGACATTTTTTTTTTTAAGTTTATTCACCACAAAATTAATTTTTATTCTAATATAATATTTTCACTACGAAAAACATTTTTTTTTTACTAAATAAGTTTTTTTACTGGCGTTAATTAAATTTGTCTACTGCAAAACTACATTTCTACCACTAAAGTAGTTTTAAACCACCAATTATTTTTTATTACTAAACAATATTTTCACTACTTAATAAAGTTTTCACCCCTAATTAATTGAAATACAGTTTGTTCACCAGAAAACAAGTTGATCACTACTAAACTAGATAGTTAGCACTTTTATAAAATAAGTTATAACTTATTTTAGTCTATTAGTTCAAAATAGTTTAAACAATTTTTTTTATCCAAATACTGTTTTCATCACCAATTAAAATTGTCACCTCTATCTCGTCAATTTTATTACTGCAAAATAATGGGTTCACCACAAAATAATTATTTTACCACTAATAAGATTTTCATCTCTAAATAATAACATCTGATGAACTATAAAACGACCTATGTTTAAAGTATATTTGGAACTCTTATATTATAATAAATATGAGACCTTTCATTGAATATAATTTAGATAAAATTTTGTACAATAAGAAGACTATAAAATAAATTTATTATGTTTCTAAAACTACAGCTTCTTTTAAGTTTATTTTATTTTTTTGCATCCCAGCAAAAAAAGAACATCCAAAGAAGTCAATAAGATCCTGAACTTGTGATCCAGAAGTAGTGCAAATTAGGATCATTTCCAATGAATTTAACATAGGTTTATCATAGGAAGATGTTCTCTTTTTTGATGTCTATTCAATGAATATGAAGTCACGTCCACGATGTTATGAAAAACGGATTCTTTGGAATTTTCTTTTTAACGCTGCATGAAAATTGATTGGAGTTTATATATAAACTAATAAATTTTTTAATAAAATTAATTTTTGTAACAAACATTTGAAAACAGATCTTCTAAATACATTTTTAATTACATTTTTGGATGTTGTTTTTATTATTTTTTAAGATCCCGAAAATATATATCTATTCATACTTTGGAAGAAGGGAAAATAAACTTCCTTAAAAATGACTTCTGTTAATTTTTGCTGGGATGTAGCAGAAGTTAAACAAAGGATTAGAAAAAACTTGATAGCGGTTGGAGTTTTTCAAACGTTGGACATAAACATGTTTTTTTACTTTGTTGTATTGAAGTATTTATCTCTAAGTCTTATTGTAATTAAAAAAAAAAAAACGCCAAATTATCATATATGTGACGGCTTTTGTTAGAAATTTTTTCATCAACTCTGTCTTCTTGGTTATAAAATATTCAAATAAATTTTAAATGTTAATATTGATTTTTTATTTAAAAAAAGAAATAACTATAGGTAATAGATATAATTTCAAAAATATATTTATTGGCATTTAAAATGTAAAACAAAATTGTTTTTAAACTTGAGTTTGATGAGTAACAGGTATCTTATGCGTCTTTTTCTAAAATTTACAACACTTTCAACATTTAAAATTTAGGTATTAAACAAATTGTATTTCTTTCTAACTCACCATTATTATTTAATTAATTAATTCTCTTTTATTTTATTTATTAATTGCCAACTCTGTTGTTATTATTAATTTCAAATTAATCCTTTCATTTCCAACTTTAAAATGCAACTAAATTAGATATTTCTTTAAAAAATTTAATACTCATATCAAAAATAAAATAATAATAAAAAATTACCCTTTTTTCCACCCAAATACTCTAATGAAAACGAAATCTTATTTATGTTTATTTTTCTGGTCTTTATTGTTATTGTCCACATGGTCATTTAACAGTTTTTTTTTTTTTTTTGGTTATTTTGTATTTTCCTTTTCATCTCTTCCTCTATGTTATTAAATTAACAAAAATATGTAAATTTATCTTGATAGTTTTTTTTTTTTGTTAGAAACAAAACAAAACAAAAGTGTGGCAATAATTTTGAAAAGTTGTTGTACTATTTGCAAATTGTATGTAGTTTTTTCTATTGAATGTTTATTTTTCCTTTTATTTGTTTGTTTTTTTGGTAGAATTGTAACAATACAAGTAAATAGTTGTGAAACTAAATTGGTCATAAAATAGTTTGGATTTGTTTTCTTATTTTGCCAACTGCTGATAATGATTTCTAAACCCAGCCAGCCACCCACTTTTAAAAATATGGTTGATCATTTGGTAGCCAGTTGCGGCTGTAGTTTAGCATAAAATGGTCTTATTTGGTATTAAAATCGATTTCATTTAAAATTATATAAAAATAAACTTTTTATTAGTTTAAAGGAATTTATTTAGTTAAAGTAACTGGAATAATAATAATAATAATAATAATAATAATAATAATAATAATAATATTTAAATAATAATGATATGATCTGGAATAATATTATAGTTAATTTAGTAGTAGAGATAGTTATAATTAAAGCTAAAATGGGGCTGCTGTATTAATATCTATGATTACAGTTAATTTAAGACTAAAGTAGGACTATTTCAAGAAGAAGACAATTTGAAAATTTTATTATAGAAAATTTCTAATGAATATAATTTTTAAAGTAAAGGCGATAGATAAATTTTGCTTCAAAAGAAAATTTTCGATTAATATTTGTTTTAATGAAAATTTTTCTTAATATTTTATAAAAGTGAATTTTCGTAAAATGTTAATAAAAGTTTTTGTTGAATTTTTTACTGATGAAACTTTTCAATAAATAAACAAAGTTATAAAATAAAATATTTTTAGAGAAATACATCGAAATTTATTGATAAATTTTATTTTTATAAGAATTTTGTTTTTGCATATTATCAATGCAAATGATGTATAACAAAAAAATTTTCATTGAATTTGCTAAAAATTTCTTATAAAAATAAAATTATTGTGAACGGATATCTTTGGAAATAACTTTCTATCTATCCTCTAGTTTGACAGCTATATATTCCAATTATTAGTCGCTAAGAGTAAAGTAGTCCCGCTTCAAAGCGTTAATCTCCTACGACTAGAACTATGTGGTGAACTTCTGCTTTTGAATTTAGTAAGACATGTGACGTATGGAAACGAATATAGGAATCTTAATAAATCCTGCCCAATAACTCGGAACTGTTTTCTTATGGCTCTGAATCCGTTTCTAGATTCGATGGGACTTAAAAAAGTTAATAATTGACTAGAGAATTTCATAATTTTTATTGGACAAATCGTTCTCAAGTAATATAAGTGTGACTGCGAAAGACGGGGTCAATGTAGTCACATTAAAGTCAATACCATAAAAAATAGAAAAAAAGTGAAAGCTGATTCTTTTCTTAGCACGTAAATTTACATTTAATTAAAAAAAAAAGGTTGCCCACTGGTGCATCCCCCTTAACTGATGGGTATTTTAATTTATTTTTGATTAGTTTCATTTATATCTCAATTTAAAGCAACATGAATTTGGTAAATTAAGAATAAATTAAAGTTATATAAAATAAATAAATTAATTGCCGTATAAAACCTAGAATTTGAAGGAAAACAACAAAAAATAAAATTAGTAGAAATTATAATAGAAATCTCTTTTAAATAATATTATTTTATTTAATTAATTATCAGCAAAAAATTATATAATTTCTTAAAAAAAATAATAAAATAAAATGTATGCAGACTTTGTTAAAAAATCTCATAAAAATTTATACAAAATACACAAAAGAAAATGAAATTAAAAAATATATAAGAAAACCTCTAAGTCGGCTTTTTATTATGTAATTAAAGATAAAACTCAATACAAAAAATAAATAAAAAAAAAAAACAAAAACAATAAGAAAATGTTTTGTATGAAGTAAGTAACATGTCCGTCCATCTGTCTGTCTGTCTGTCTGTCTGTCTGTCTCAAGTCTACTCGTGTTGAATTTTCTTTTAATAATAATAACTTTACAGTTGTTTGTGGTTTTTCAATTAATAATTGTTGTTTTTGTTGTAAGTAGTAATGGCACTCGTTGTTAACTTAAAGCAGTTGTAGTTGTATGTGAATACAATAAAAATATGCGTTTAAAATACATCCATGCATCAAGAGAAAATTGTTGATATTTTCATCTTTTTCTTTGGGTGTTTTTTCTTTTGTTTTAATAAATAATTAAAACTAAATAAATAAAAACATAACAGCAATAATATTGTACAGCTTCATGGCGGGAAATATAACACATATATATATGTGTATACATTAGGGTGGCCCCATTTGTATGGGGAAAAATAAGGTATCAATGATCCCAGCTCAAATTAAAATTACTTAACTCTAAGTCATTATTTTTCAAAATTTTGGTCCTGATATTATTCTTTCATGAGCTAGATCAAAATGAAAATATGTCCTTTATTCGACTTTTTAGATTATTTTATCATATTTTTGCCAAAGGAACAATAGGAAAATCGTAAGAAAGGACTTTGAGGCAAGCATTTAATGAGATAACAAATCCTTTTCATATAAAAACATTTGTGTATGAAGGTAATTATGGTTTGAAAAATACTAATAAAATTTTATTAATTTTAAAAATTAAAAAAAAAAAAAAATTAAATAACTGCTTGAGCATTATATTGCATTATTTTGGTTCAATAATTTTGAATATTTATGTGAAAAAATTCAAATTTTCGAAATCAAATTGTGAAAAATTACAAAATGTTTGTCATGCCATTGTCTGTGCAGCCTAAAAATCTTTCTTGCGATACCAGATTTGCATATTATTCTTTTGGTAGATATATGAAAAATATTCGAAAATCCCAAAAAAAGGATCTACAGATTTTAATTTTGATCTTGTTTACGAATGGATAATGTCATGATGAAAACTTTGAGAAACTGTATCTTTTATTTCAACTGGGAACATCGATACTTTTCACAATGGATTCAATCTAATATATTTATTGTTTTGTAGTATAAAATGTATTTTCCTTTTTGCTTTTATTTCATTAGAGGTTTCCATTTAAAATAATAATTAACAGTTTTAATCCGTATTAAGAAATTTAAGAAAAATACACTATGAATTGCATATGAACTTAATAGTTTTCATGCTGCATATTTGAAAGTTTTACAAATGTATTCTTGCGATGACATTTTTTTATTTTTGGAATTTTCTTCATTTGTTTTATTTGTCTCATTAATGCTAACCCTAATTTGTGTTGTTATGTTTAATAAAAAAAAATATATTGAGATTTATTTATTATTCATTTTTTGTATAATTTTTTAATGTTCATTCATTTGTAATACAAATTTATTTAATGATATATAAAAAATGCTGTTTATCTTTTAATTTAATGCTAAAAAAATGTATACTAAATAAAATATTTAAAATTTGTTTAAACCGAAATTAAAATACACTTTACAAAAGCATAAACTCGTTCTTTACAACAAATGTTTTTATTTTAATTCCTTGAATACAGATTTATATCAACAGACAGATAGACATATAGACTAACATCCGGATGGATGGCTGGATATCTTTAAATCTGTTCAGAAAACTTTTTTTTTTATATAACCACTTTTTTCCCTATGCATTATCAACACCTTTATGATGGCATTATACTTCCCAATTGTCTACTTTAGTGTAGGGTATTATGACAATTAAAATAGCAGTTAGTAGGTGAAAAGGTAGACTCACAGAGCTATGCCTTATACATATTTCAGTTTGCTCTAAGTATATAATAGAAACAATTTTCCAAGTAATAAAAAATTTTCATAATTTTGAGTATAGTCTGTCAAACGATATATAAATATCTATGTACGAGCTGATTGACCCTGCGCTGCACGGGTTTTATTGTATAAAAAATTATTATACAAATTAAATTAAATTAAATTTTGTATGAAAAATATGAACGAAAAAGTACCACAAAGTACACTAATGAATTTTCATTACTTAGAACCATGCCTCTAAATTAAAAATTGTAAAAAGAAAATATACCACAAAGTCCATCATCTTGATCCACTCTTGTGAATTCTTATACACATAGCACTACATTTTCTTAATTTCATGTTTTTTTGTTTAATGTAATTGAAAATTCATTATTAAGTTTGAATAAAATGTAATTTCCCGCAT